>CABHPQ010175366.1:0-46094 GCA_902168405.1 Peromyscus aztecus
GGGGGGGTCTGAAGCCCTTCATAAGCAGGGGCCTATCATCATACCACACACTCTCCGAACTCTCATGTGTATCATTATCATCTCCAGAATCTTCAAGTTCATTGAGATCATTTTGACGGTTTCATATAAGTTATTGCTTAACCTTTGGTAGAAAAGACCTCCCCATCCAAATATAGCTATAAGAACATGACAAGAACCTATGGCCACCTGAAGAAACTTATCCATTCTGCATCACTCCCTGGTCAAGGCTCCATCAGCAACAGCCACTATCTGTATGATGAGAGTCCTTTTTCTGACAGACTCCTGTACTCTGCATCTAGTCCTCAACACATCAGGGATTATTCCTATGAGAACTACGTTCGGCAGAACATTCGTAAGATGCTAGGCTACCATGTGGGTATGGTTAGCACCACCTTCTGTGTTACTTGCTTATCTCATTGCTGTGACCAAACACTTGACAGAAAGACACTTGTGGTCTAAGGGGACACAGTCCATCATGAGAGGGAACACATGATAGTGAGCAGATCAGGAAGTCAAGAAAAGTGAATGCTGGTACTCAAGTAGCTTCCTCCTTTTTCCCCTTGATTCAATTCAGAACTGCATTTGCAGTGTGCCTTCCCCCAATTAAACTTCTCTGGAAACACTCTCATAGACAAGCTCATAGGTGTGTCTCCTAGGTGATTCTAAAGCCAGCCAAACTGGGAAAGAAGATGAACTGTCCTGTCTTTCGTCCCAGACCAGAATTCCTGAAAGAAATTCTCCATCACCCTCTACCGAAACTTCAGCATCCTTCAGCAGAATGGGATGTGGTAAGGGTAGAGTGAGAAAAGGATTGACTCTCTTCACCTGAGTCTCAGCCCCAAGGAAGACAGAAAGCCTAAGAGACATAGAGCCATTAGTAGTAAGAACACAGGTCCCTCCTTAACACTACATCTCAGGACCATGTGTTAAGGAAAGATAAGACTCTGTACTCTGTACTCTGGGGGTATACCTAATAGAGGTCAATGGAGACCTAGGAACTCACATAGAGCCATGCCGGGGATAGATTAGGCTTGCAGTCCCCTGAACCTCAGCAGGAGATAGAAGGAGGAGGAGGAGGAGGAGGAGGAGGAGGAGGAGGAGGAGGAGGAGGAGAGAAGAGAAGAGAAGAGAATGCTGAGGCTGGCCTCTGCTATGGACCTGGCCCCAAAGTGGGAAGGTCAGCTATCCCAGTATTCAGTGAGCAAGAAGAACAGCAAATTCAGTCTACTCAGTCTGGATCAATATCTATGCAGGCTTGATCCGGAGAAGGCACTAGACAGGAACCAGAGGCAGAGGAAACAGTCCAATAGGATAGAGAAGTGACATGTGAGGGCCAGAGTAGGACTGCAGTACTCAACACCCCATAATATTTGCTGGCTCTGTCAACTGGTAAGTTTTGATTAAGCCAGAGGAACCCTGCTGTCAGTAGGTCACTGCAGAAAACTGACCTGGACGTCATTAGGTCACCCAGCCAAAGGGCTGGGAATCAACAGCAGTGGCTCCCCAGATGTGTCTGCTCATAAGGGGAGCCAGGCTTTGATGATATCTACCAAGTACAGCAGAGCTTCAGAAAATGCCAGTGACCCATTTCAGGACATCAACCTGGTCCTTCACACCTCATCACTGGGGGTGGTATGAACACTCCACTACACCTCATCACTGGGGGCTGTGGTGTGAACACTCCACTTGGCGATTGAACATCCCTGTATCAGTTACATGGCCCATTGTTGTGACACAATATACCAGCGACATAAGGAAGGGAATGTTTGTTTGGGCTCACAGTTTGGGGTGACCCATTGTGAGAGAAGGCATGGCTGTGGACATGTGAGGTGTCAAGTCACGCGGTGCCCACCATGTGGAACCAGAGAGAGAGAAACATCAGTGCTCAGTTTACTTCTCTTTATTCAGTCTGGGACCCTAACCCATGGGATGACACCAACCACAATCTGAGTTTCCCACCTCAAGTAACTCAATCTAGAAACTCCCCGAGATGTGTCCAGAGGTTTGCCTCCTGGATGATTTCAGACACTGCCAAGTTGACAGTAAAGACCACACCATCACATCCACCAAGGGAGCCAGTCACTAGAGAGATGGGCTGCATCTGTTTGCCGCGGGGAGGAGTCCTGCAGAAGGCATCATTCCAAAAGTGGGTGGAGAACACACGACCCTTTCACCATCCTACAGAGCTACCCTGCCTGTGCTTCTCATTCAAGTCCAGCCAGTCTGGCATCTCAGCACATGGTCACCATCACAGAAGAGCCCAGAGAAGGCTGTCCTCCACCCACCTGGTTATTCTTTAAAATCCACTCCTATCTTTCATCTCAACTCTAGGACATTTCTAAAGCTCAGGGAGACTTTTCCACATCGGTTGTTTTTGACTATGCTTTCCCAGCTGCCCATTCCAAAAGGAAACCCCAAGACCCCTCGGGATGTACCCTGGACACCAGGATTTAAGTTCGAGGCTGCTCTCTGAGACAGTGGGCTGCTGTGTGTCATTTTTCTGCATGTGAAGATTTTTTTTAATCCTAACAAAGGCTCTCTTCTGCAGTGGCGCATGCTGAGGCCTCACAATGCTTGCTGTCGGAGAGGGCTGATTACCCAACTCCATTTATCAAAGTGTCACTTCTCTGACAGGCCCTAATAAATATCCTGCCAGAGACCCCGCACCTGGCAGCCGCGCCACTCGGCAACACGCCGCTAACCTAATTTGCTAATTGCTGCTTTCCCCATTAATTTTAGTCCTGTCTTGTTTGGTGTTGACATGGAGGGAAAAGGAATAGGGTGGAAAAAACAGACAAGAAAGAAAATATCTCGGGGTCCCCCAGCATCCATCCCTCCCTCTCACCCTTCCTCAGGCTCACGCCTGAATACCAACTTTCACTCTATTCCTACACTGCGGCCCAGGGGAGATGAAGCATTCAAAGGTGCAGTGGTCTTATTTCCCAAACCAAAAACCAGGACAGCTGTCTGTCAATGGAACAGAATGTTTGAAAGTGGGATGGACATGGTTAATGTAGATAAAGAATTTCACTGTCCTAGCCAATAGTGTTGCCATGAGGTTAGGGAAGAAATTAGACAGGGTATGAAAGGGTTGACAAGGACAGTGCACCACTCCTCATCAGTGGCCACATCCCTAGGCTCTCAGGTCTCTCCTTCCAGCCCTCCCAACATCTTCTCTCCTTTGGTCTCGCACTAAGCAATGATGTCCAAGATAGAACCAAAGTCGGCTGAGAATAGACTTTCCATCCAAGACTGCCGTGCCCTGCTCTTTAACTCCTCCCCAAGGACTCCAATGGTGGACAGCTTCACTGAGTGTTGTTGGGTTAAAGATCCTTAGAGTTAAACCCATTGGATGCAAAAATGTATTGATGTGAAGGCAGGAGTGAAAAAGACTAGCCAGTACAAAGAAAGATAAAGATGCAATTGCTTTGTCTGAAATGACAAAAGTTTCTCTCTTTAAATGATGAATGGCTGTATCAGTCTTATATTTTTGGTTGTGAGCCTAGCCTTTAACGGCTGAGCTATCCCTCCAGCCCTGTATCAGTCTCAAGGGATCCACTGATATCTTGGTAGATGGAAACCTTTAGAACTCAGCAGGTGGTCCCACATTGGACAGAGAAAAAGACTCCACAGTCTACTCGTCTTGAGTACTTCCTTACTCTAGATGTCATGATGAGCAAAGCACACCAAGCAGGTTAGTATTGGGGTAAGGTGGCCTTTAATCTTTAGTATGAATGAGATGGTGCATGCTAATAGAAACCAAAATCCCTCAATGCTACATCAGACCAAGACAGCCACCCAATAACATCAGGACATTTTGTGGTTCCCACACCCCCATGGGACTGTGTTGCACTTAGACGGATTTGTTTCTTGTGTGCATCTGAGGAGCTCTTTCTGAGTCACTAGCCATGCACCACCTTAGCCCTTCTGTCTCAGAATTTACCTAGCGAATCACAGAGACACAGGCATTTATTTCTGTTCTTTTTTTCCCTTTCCACAACACTGTGGTAAATAGTCCTGCACCTGTATCTATGTGTACTTGTCTAGTTAGGACCCTAGGATGGATGCTAGAGGTAGAAGCACCAATTTACACTTGAGAAAGTCAGGGAAGCCAGGAGGCACCAATTTAAATGACATGCGAATTTCAAGCATAAATAAGCTTTCCCACACTGTGAAAGGGCTCACAAATGTCCGTGTATCTCTCGTGTCATAAGAGTTTACTTCCCTCCTACCTCAAAATAATCAGCTGTTTTTATTTTTAATCACTATCAATTGTAACAAATTATTTTATTGGCATTTCTTAGTTTACTTGTGAAATTCAATTTTTTGCTTATAGAACATTTAGATTGAAATTTTTAAAAAGCTCTCCTCAGTCTTTGAACATTTTTATATTAGATTGTTTGTCCTTTTCTTATTAATTTAAAGATTTTTATAGGTTAGGGATAACACTTCTTCACCACGTACACATTCTTCATGCATCCTTCGTACCATGACAATTTTGTTTTTCTCTACAGTATATAACAATGAGATGCATGGTGAACATCCCATAGTGGGTCTGTGTTACTGTAGAGACTCACAGCTGATCAAAGGGCTGAGAACAAGTATTATTGAATGTTTCTCCTTAAGTGGGACATTGCTGTCACCCTCTCCAAGTTCAGACAAATGGGTAGAGCACTGCAGAATACTGTGTCCTGGGCATGACATAGCCATTGTGCTCATAAACTCACAGCAGCTGTAATCACCAGCACAAGATTGGACCCATCAAGGGAGAAGGGAGGTGCTCATAAGGCCCCACCCCTTCCTAAGGATCTATAGGCAACTGATGGTTGCTGATGAAGACAGACATTTTCTTCAGTAGTGTAGCCACTGGCCAGTCACACATGTACTTGCTAAGAAGTCCTCAAACATGTCCTGTAAGAAACATACATTTAACTAATTGCTTCACCAAAAAACAAAAGAAGAAACAAAGAAGATTAGTGCCAGTGGGGAAATATAATCAAGATACATTAATACTTGTATGAAAATGCCACAGTGAAGCCCATTATTATCTGTAGTTACTAATAAAAACATTTAAAAACATCTACCTATCATGAAACTTAAAATAATGAGCCACTCAAGATAATTAGAACTTTACATATTCGTTCTCTCCAGTGTGAGACACATACACCCAGTCCAAGACCCAGAGCTTCCAGGCAGCAAGGAGGAGGAGGAGGAGGTCATCTTTGGAGCTCTTGAGAGTGAAACTGACCTAAAGTCCACCCCTCCCTCTACCTGTCTCATGTGTATCTATGGCTCCCAAGGACCTGACATCCAGGAAGGATCTGACAGGGCCTGTGGCAAAAAGAATGCTCAGATACAAAGCCATATGGAGAGGGGGATCACAGCCTCAGCTTCTATCTACACAGTGAGCTCTTGGAGGCTAATGAATATCATAGCCTCCCTCAGACTTTCTACTGCTGGCCAAGAGCAAGAGGACCAGGGAGTCTATAGCTGTGTTCTATCAGAGTCATCCTCTTGGAGTGCAGAGCAGGGCAGAGAGGGCCTAACGAGGATCAGAAGGGCCATCAGGAGTTGTCCACATTCACTACTACATTCCCAGAATTTGTAGGCACTTACTTAACATTTACCAAACTAGTGAAACCCAACGGTATATAAAGAAGAATGGCTGTGTAAATTTGGCCCACTTCATTCTATTAACCTTCACCTAAAGCAGAGTTGTGACCTCTCTTCCTGATGGCTGCTTGTTGCTAGTACTGTCCCTTTAAAGTGTGTAGCCTAGATGGAGTCTGACTAGACAAATCAATAGCATTCTCCCTGTAACCTCTCTTAGTTCAGCCTATTGGGAACATACCACACAGTCCCCTTCCTCTGAGACAAAACTCCTACATATGATTACATTAGCTATTGAATATATAGTATAAATTGAGTTCTAAAACCTGCTCCAACTCTGAGTCCTTCTCAACAATGCTTTTGGCCCTCACTTCCAATCTCTTGGAGATGACAGATGAAACAACCTATTGACCACTCCGCTCTAGGTGTATCTTAGACTTGAGAAGTGATTAATAGAAGCAGAAATCCAAATACATAATGATAAAGAAAATGTTTCTATGGTGTGAGTAGCCACCAGACATCTACCTAAAAGGCTCTTTATGAAGAGTCCTAGTCAGCTTTCACTATCATTTGACACAGCCTATAGACACCTGAAAAGGGAATATTAGTTGAGGAATTGCCCATGTCAGAATGGCCTGTGGGCATTTCTGTGGAGTATCGTCTTGATTGTTAATTGGTGTGGAGAACCCAGCCCACTGTGGGTGGCACCATTCCCTTGGCAAGTGGGCCAGGCTGTCTTAAAAACCTAACTAAGCCGGGCGGTGGTGGCGCACACCTTTAATCCCAGCACTCGGGAGGCAGAGGCAGGCGGATCTCTGTGAGTTCGAGGCCAGCCTGGTCTCCCAAGCGAGTTCCAGGAAAGGCGCAAAGCTACACAGAAAAACCCTGTCTCGAAGAAAAAAAAAAAACCTAACTAAGCAAGGGTTTGAAAACAAGCCAGAGGAGAAACTACAAGGAGCATTACTCCATGGCTTCTGTTTCAAATTCCTGATGGGGTTCCTGCCTTGACTTCCCTCAGTGATGAACTATGACCTGGAAGTGTAAACCAAATAAACTCTTTCCTCCCCTAAGTTGCTTTTTGTCTTAGAATTTGTCACAGCAACAGAATAAAACAAGAACATGAGGGTTAAATGATAATATAAATGAAATGCAAGGCATGGTGCCAGACTCATGGTAAGTCCTCAGCCTGCTATGGGCTACAAAGTTGACTGTCTAGTCAATAAGCAAGAGTGTTCCTTCTGAGTAATAGGGAAGGCAAACCACACCTGTAGGGCCAGCTGAACAGAGCTGTTGGATTCCCCATTAGAATAAGCCCACAATTCATAGGCTAGGCAGAAGTTGGCATGCTAGATTAAGAGGTAGAAAGAAACTGAGGTAGTGCCCTCAACTGGCACCTAGCATGAGCTGTGCAATAAGACACTCACTGACCCTGTGTGAGCTTCATGCATCAGCTTGTTCCCTGGGCTTCATTTTTCCCCAGAAAAAAACTGTTTGCACAAACTGACTAAGGTGCTCAGCCTCAGTTTCTCTGCCTGGAGCCCAGCATATGAGTCAAGGGACCAGATTGCTGACTTTCTCATGGTTGGGTAGATTTCATTACTGGATCTTTAGTGCTGCAAATATGAGTTATCCACATACTTTAGACTATCTAGTAGTCATGTTTAAAAAAGGGTTTTTAAAAGTAAAATTAACTTTGATAATATATTTTATTTAGGCCAATATGCATAGTCTTTTTTTTTCATTTAAAAATTATGTGTGGTGTATGAAAGTGTGTGTGTGTGTGTCAGTGGAGATTATTGGTAGGCAGCAGACAAGGGTTTAATGGACTTGGACAGGGCCCCTGCAGGAACTGCCCCAGACTCCATGCATCCAAATAGCCCCAGAGCTGGCCTCAGATGGCCCCAGAACCCCCAGGAGGGACATGCTGCCCACACCCTAGCCATTAAACTCTGCTGAGATTCTTTTAGATGGCTACAGTTGAACAAAATATTGCCCTGTTCCCAACTCAGTTAAAAGGGCCTAGTAAAGAATAATGGCAGGGATGCTCACAGCCAGAAGCCGCTCCTCATGGCCCTTTAAGCAAGATTTACAGCCGGCATTTAGCAGTGGCCCTGGAACGCTTGCTGGCACCGATCAGTGGGAAGCAAGTGTGAGGCACCTCCCTGGGCCGGCAGACAGACCATCTTTCATCCCAGGCAGTAACGTCTGTCCCCAGCACTGTGCTGTTGGATTCCCAGGCTCTTTACCCAGGTGTCTTGTCCCTATGTCTAGATGACCTAGAAATCTGCACAGATAAATGTTCAAGTAGATTGGGGAAAGACACTGTTTGGGGATAAAATGCTAAATATCCAGATTACTCCTAAGAATCACCTCTGATCCTGCAACCTGTACTTGAGAGAGGTGGATCAGCACCCTGGACAGCGGCAGCGGCAGGGCCCCTACCATTCTGGCCTCCGACCATTTTGGAATCTACGAACTTGGACATAATGCCTTGGTTAGACTCAGGATAGGCTAGGCAACTAGTTGTTGACTGATGGTGGGGGTTGGAAAATTAGAAGTTTGGGAGGGTAAGAATTAAAACTTCAGAGTGAAGAAGTGGAGGTCAAGGAAGGGGGGATGTGAAAAAAGTGCTTCAGCCCCATCGTGGATGGCTGACAAAAAGGAAGAAGAAAACATGGGTTTTGGTATTTAAAACTCAGGAGTGAGACATCTTGGTGCTTATATTTTCTGAGCGCTTTAAATCCATTTGTTCATGGACTCCTCAGGATGTTCTGGGAGGAAATTAGAATTTTTACTGTGCTATATAAAAGGTAACCAAGGCTCAGAAAGGAGACATAATTGGCCTGACACCACAGTGTGAGGACACAGTGGTACCCCAGAGAACAGGTGTATGCTGCCTGTTGCATGACCAAGACTCATCACCCCCTGGATCCTAGTGACACACAGAAAACTTTAGGGAGTCAGACATCAAGGCTCCCAGAAAAGATACAGAAAAACAGTCCATCAACAAAATCCCTCTAAGGATGAAAAGGGCCAGTGCATGGTGAGCCAAGCAAAGCTAATGGAATTATAACTGGGGGGGGGGAGCAGAATTTGACCACTTTAATGTATGCCAGATTCTCCCTAAACTGGGGACACAAAGGTTGAGTTTTAAATGACAGTGGTTTTTTTTTTTTTACTCCATCAAATTGATCAAATTGGTTTCATTTACCCCCTCCTGCACTCCTGACAGACA
Organism: Peromyscus aztecus; assembly: GCA_902168405.1. NCBI lineage: Eukaryota > Metazoa > Chordata > Mammalia > Rodentia > Cricetidae > Peromyscus > Peromyscus aztecus. The sequence goes on from CABHPQ010175366.1 coordinate 8,867, forward strand.
TCACTAATCAATCTCAGAATCCTTCTGATTCCCAGTTTAGTCTTTTCAAGTGGCTGACTCCAAACAGTCAAGGATAGCATGTAGAGTAAAACCTAGACCATCTCTAGTTTGAACAGTGAGGGTTTATGAGTAACTGTGCAGTGTCCTTCTGTCACAAGAGAAGAGACCCAAGCACAGAGAACTCCATGCTAATAAGACTCAGAAAGGACCAGGTCACTGTTCAAAGTCCTTCCTCCATGCTTGGAACATGGGAACAGAAGGGAAGGAGAGAAGAAGCAAGGCTTAGGGTACGTCAGCAATCCAGAGGGCAGAATGCTATGCTGGGGACTTAGCAGGAGCCAGAGGGCTCTGTTCCAACCCCTGCTTGTCAGGCTCTCCCCCGCAGCCTCTGTCCAGGGTCCTGTTTTTGTAATCCAGCACTCTTTGAGCAGCATGGAGAACCCCAAGAAGGTCAAAAGCTGAAGGATCCTTTCCTACTCTAAACACTACTTCAAGAAGACAAGGGTCCCAAGATGCCCTGGGCCTCAGATATGGTCCATGTTTATCTCTGGGTCTTTTGCTCAAGCCCAGGTAGATACCTTCCACTGAGCCTCCCTTCCCTAAACCAATGATTAGAGACTGCCCCATAGACACACCTGGGGAACTATGACGACTGCCCAACCTCAGACCAATTAGTTAGCCTTGGCCTGAAGACGTCAGAGCTGCCAAAATTTACTCAGAGCCCGACAGTCAGTGCTGTGAGGTGACGTCCGGTCCGAAGCTGAGACAGGCAGCCAGCCTGCCAGCTGCTTGCCCTCCAAACCCCATCCCCCCCACCTGGCATGTTCCCTAAGGCAGAGGGTCCACCAAATAAAAACAGGCCAGAGTTCAGGGCCCGCTGGCGTTCTCCCAGTGAGCACCTTTTGTTCCTGGCTCAGAGCTGTTAATTAAAGAGCTGTGATTAATGAGGAAGCACTCCTGGTCCCCATCTAGGAGAAGAGGTCCTGGGGATGCTGACTTTGCTGGAGGAATCTGCAGTCAGTTTCCAACTGGAACTATTTATAGTCCAGGCTCTGAGAGGGTTGGGAGGAAGATGCCCTCCCTCCTCCTTGCCTTCTCTACTTCCCTCGCCTCCCCCACCACATCCTGATGGAATATGGAGGTAGGGATATTTATCGAGCAAAAACTTTTAAAGGAGTAACTCTCAGCACACATGCATTGACATGAACTCCCAGTGCCTTTGTTGCCTAGACCTGTATTCACCAAATCCCTGCTGAACACTGGCTCCAGGCTGGGTATCAGATACCTATTGGCTAGTATAGCTACACAGCCCCGTTCTGAAGGAGTTCATTCTCCAGGATGTCCTTCCAGAAGGACCTGACCAGCAGGTAGACAACTGTAAGTAGAGGCCAGTGCTCTGCAGGAGAAACTAGGGCTCCATGGGCATGTTGGAAAAAGGATCACTCTCCCTGCAAGGCTAATGCATGAGTTAGAGTAACTATTGCTGTGATGAAACACCATGACCAAAGCAACTTGGGGAGGAAAGGGTTAATTTGACTTACATTTCCTGAAACATAGTCTATTGAACTCAAATCAGGTGGAAACCGAGAGGCAAGAGCTGATGCAGAGGCCACAAAAGAGGTGCTGCTTACTGGCTTGCTTCTCATGGTTTGTTCAGCCTGCTTTCTTATAGAACCCAGCACCATCCACAATGAGCTAAGGCCCTCCCTCATCACTAAGTTTAAAAAAAAAAATGCCCTACAGGCTTGCCTACAGCCCAATCTTATGGAGGCGTTTTTCTCAGTTGAGGTTTCCTTCTCTTATAAGTCTTAAACTTTTATCAATTTGACATAAAATTAGCCAGGACAGCTAACTATTGACCTAGAGGTTGTTAGAAGCCTCATCTCTAACTAGGAGACGGAGGCCCAGACACAGTGAGGGATGTTAAGTTCCATAAATTGTGCGGCAGATTCCAGATTCTAAATCAAGCATGGCAGAGACCATTGTGCCTTTACAATCCCATTTCTTCCTGCACAGTTTCCACTCCAGCCATGCAGTCAAGTTCCACTCAGTGCTACAACAGACTCCCATGGGTGGCCCCCACTAGCCTTTCCAAGCCCTGTCCTTAAAGCTCTGACTTATGAAATCCAGGTGCTCTTGAGAGGCAGGAGTCAATGGCACAGAGGATCTGTCGGTCTGGATCCCTGAATGGCTATGTGGAGAAGAACCTCTCCCAACTCTGCCACCAACTGAACTTGTGTGAGGGGGAAATAAACTTCAGCGTGCTGAGCATCTGAGACACCAGTGTTCTACCTGTTGCAGCAGCTCCTTCACTGTGATGGAGAATCTCAGTTGTCAACTTCATGAGCTCTAGAATCACCTGGGAATGGGCCTCTGGGCATGCCTGGGGTGGGGGTTATGGATTAAGTTCAATGAGGTGCAAAGACTCACCTACTGAGGGTGGTGCTGTCTCCTGGGCTGGGATCCTAAACTCTATAAAAAGGAAAAAATGAGCTGAACACGAGGATTCTCTCTCTCTCTCTCTCTCTCTCTCTCTCTCTCTCTCTCTCTCTCTCTCTGGATACAGTATGACAAGCTGCTTCAGTTTCCTGTCACCTTCACTCCCCGGCCATGATGGACTGTGTCCTTGAACTGTGAGCCAGTGTAAACTCTTCCTCCCTTGCTTTTGTCAGGGCATTTTATCACAGTAACAGAGAGAGGATTTAAAACATCTCAGATCAGCCAGCTCCAAGCCCATGTTTTATCTACTGCCCTCAGAAAGCCTTGGTGATCCCTGCTAAACTAAAACTCAGAGGCCAAGAGTTCTCGGAAATAAAAAGGGTGATTGAGCCATTGTGGGAATTGGATCAGGAAACAGAAAGGGCCAGGACCTAGGTTGCAGCTTCACTGTGGCCACCAGCAGGGTTGGAAAGCAATGGGGACTGTGCCCCTGGAGTCTGGGGAACAGGAATGGTCCTGGAGGGAACTTTGGAGAAGGGAGGCTAAGTTGGTAACAATAAATTCACACCGGTTCTTAGTAAAATAGCGGGGAAGTCTGGAGTGAGGCCGGATGGTTGATCTTGACTGTCAACTTGATGCATGAAGGGATGCTAAGAAACTAACAGGGCACATGGCTAGTGTATCTATGAGGGCTTCAGAGGGACTATCCTGCAGGTCAGTGAACTAAGAAGAGGCAGGAGGAGGAAGCCTGCCATTTATGCAAACTAGGGTCTTCTTAAACTAGTGTGGCTTTGCTAATATGGCCTGTGAATGTCACACCCTAGTTTCTTCTGTTTTTGAACATAGATTCCTACTACCAACTGTCCAGGGATGCTCCAGGCCTGCAGTCTCATTGGCCCTTTGTTAATCCATCTGGTTCTGGGACTCCCAGCTTCTTGGGCTGAGGAGTCACTGGTTTCTCTGGTTGTCTCCTTTTATCTCATATATATATATATATATATATATATATATGATTCTCTTTCCCTTCTGGACTTTAATACAAGGGGCAAAATTTGGAATAGGTGAGCCTTTGATTAAGAGGAAGCTTGGCACTCCAGAACTGGCTAGGCTGGATGGCTGAGGGTTTTCCATACACAGATCACATGGGCACCTGGTGTCCAATAAGCTGAGGTCAGAGTCGGGTTTTCAATACATTCCTGTTACAGTTCATCCACCCTCTCCTCTCTCCATTCTCTACCCTTTATTAATTTAATTTAGAACATCTCAGAACCTTTCTCTTGTACTCCTTAAAACATTTCTGCAGTGAGTAGAATTATAGGTGAATAACAAAGATGTCCAATGTCCTACCCAGACACCTTTTCAATCAGGCTATAGATCACTGAGAATCAGCCCTAAAGTATCCCAAAATCCTAATCCTCTCACAGAACCAAGATGGGTCCTCCCTGGACTAGGGCAGTAGGGGATGTTAATTCAGGCTTTTCTAGATGAACAAAATTAGAAAGCACACACATAAAATTATAAAAGTACTTTTTTTCCCTTAGATTACACAGTTGGAATCTAGCTACTCAAACAATGGCTCTCTGCACACTGGAGAGGCAGCAAATTCTCTCTCCAAGAAGATAGACCCTCAGAACAAGGAAGATCAATGACACAGTCTTCACATGGAGACTGTAGATCTGGAGGTTGAGTGGCACACACCTTCACTCTGTTGCTAGAGTTTTCCTGCCTGGCCCACGGTCAGGATAAATCTCTTTCACCTGCCAGTCCCACAGCCGCTCAGACCCAACCAAGTAAACACAGAGACTTATATTGCTTACAAACTGTATGGCTGTGGCAGGCTTCTTGTTAACTGTCTTTATATCTTAAATTAATCCATTTCCATAAATCTATACCTTGCCACGTGGCTCGTGGCTTACCAGCATCTTTACATGCTGCTTGTCCTGGCGGCGGCTGGCAGAGACTCCCTCCGCCTTCCTGTTCTTTTAATTCTCTCTGTTAGTCCCGCCTATACTTCCTGCCTAGCCACTGGCCAATCAGTGTTTTATTAGCAACACATTTGCCATACAGAACATCCCACAGCATCACTCTTTTGCTAAGGAGGCAGAAGCAAGCAAGGGTCTGTGAGTTCAAGGCCAACCTGATCTACATAGTGAGTTTCAGGACAGCCAGGCTGCAAAGACAGACCCTGTCTCAGAAAACCAAACAAATGAGGCCTGGAAGCTCCCAAAGCCATGAATGTAAATCCACAGCAAAAGGCTGAAGAAGCCAGAGTTGGAGGTCAAGAGCTGGTGACAGCCGTAACAGCCACTTAGAGTGGCGCTCACATGTGTCCTGGCACTTTTTCTTCCTTTTTTATTCCACTGGAGCCCCAGCCTACTGGATGGTGCTGTCCACACGCAGGGCAGGTCTTTCTTCCTCAGTGGTTTTTCCATATGCCAACCCTCTCCAGAACCACAAACACACCCAGAAGTATGTTTTCCTAAGCAACACGTCTCTCAACCCAGTCAAGTTGGCAGCCAACATGAAACACCACAAGTGGGGTCCAGCAGAAGATGCAGAGGTCTTCCTAGAACCAGCTGGAATAGAGGGTGGGGATTCCCCAGAGACAGCTAAAGCCTGTACTGTGATCTGGAGACACAGAGGAGGGGGTCAGACTGAGAAGAGCTGGCCCACACCCTGGGTCTCAACCACTGCTCTGTGAGTCCGTAAAGGCACATGGCACAGTGTCTGCCACACAGATGATAAAGCAGCTTCTCGAAGTGGGAAAGGCTCAAGGACGACGGAATGGCTCCGAGTCACTGACGGATGTCAGGCTGCCAACTCAGGAACACAGAACCACATGCATAGCCAGACATCTCAGTATCCAACTAACTAATGATCACTATTTTAAAGACAATTTTAATGGGACTTTTCATTATCTGTAACAAAGGCATTTTAGCCCATCTGTAAGGCAGGCATGTAACATTTCTGTAGTCCTCTTTCTCAGGTGTGAACAAACATTTTTCAAAAATATGTAGCTAATGGGACAACCAAAATGACCAAATTTTCATGAGGACTAAATGAGCCTGCATGGGAGAGGCTGTCCACACAGCTCAAAATGAGCAGTTTCTCGAGCTGTTTCTCTCTGTTCTGAGCTGAGTATCCTCGGAGTCCATTTTATTTGAGGGCTTCTCACGTCATTTGGAGATAACCAGCCCCTTGTGTTTACTCAAAGCCCTATGTCCCAGAGGGACATACCATGACAACAGTCTCCAAGCCCAGCAGGTTTCTAAGGAAGGTGAGTCACAGGCAGCCCTGTGTGGCCTCACAAGCTTTACAGTGGTGGAGTTGATGGCGTAAGTCTGAGAGAGATGAACCGCTCGTTTCCAGGCAATGGTAAGTGACTTAGGGACTCAAGACCTGATGGAGGCAGAGAAGCCAGTTCTTGCTCTAAGGATGAAAGATGTGACCCTCTCCCCAGCACCCAAAACATCAGTGACACAAACTCATCTCCCCCATCACAGAGGTCGGATGTAAGTGCAGACACAGAGTCTCAGAGGCTGAGGAGGCTCAGAGAGGAGCAGCTACTTTCCCAAAGTCACACAACTTGGGGCAGAGCTAGAATGCTGACTCTGATGCACTGTTTTACACTCACTCTCCCTGCTGTGCCTTTAGTCATTCTGACACTCCTACCAAGCACCTGGCTTCTAGACTTACCCCTGGGGAGCTACCTATTCCTGTGCCTGAGAAGGAAAATATCTACAAACCCAGAAAACTAGGGAATCTACACATGGCTCAGTGCCCAGAAACTGTATAGGGTGTATGTATGGGGTGTGTGTGTGTGTGTGTATGTGTGTGTGTGTGTGTGTGTGTGTATGTGTTGGGTCTATGTATGATTGTGTGTATATAGTATGTATGTGTGAGCATATGCTTGAGTGTGTACTTGTGTGGATAGTGTGTATCTGTGTGTGAGGGGTGTGTGTGTGTGTGTGTGTGTGTGTGTGTGTGTGTGTGTACACACATACTCCTGGAGCTGTACCCCCTGGAACCTCCACTGAAATGATCCACTCTGAGCATCACCATACTGTTCCAGGCACGGGCTTCCCATAACTGCTTCCTTTTTTAAGCTCTATCAGCTGTTTGCAGGGGGAAAAAAAAAAGGTGGTCATGAGATGCCTATCTTGGGCCAGAATCCTCACAGGACAAACCCCAAGACCAAGATCTCAGAGCAAGTAGCTTCTCTGGGAAGTGCTCCCAGAAAAGGCTGGGTAGTGGGACAAGGGAGGCTGCCAATGCAAGAAGTCTTCGTGAACCATTGACCCCTGTGGGTAACAGGAGTTCCCTCCACTGATAACCTCTAGGAGACAGAGTTTAACAAACCTTGGATTATCTATCCCACGGGAGGAGCAAGGAAGTTAAGGGTCTAGGGTACTTAGCACCAACTCCAGGAGAATCGTCTCCCAGGGCACTAACTAACCTGAGGCACTTCCAGTCTGCCCTACACAGCCTGAGAGAAAGCCTTGGTTGGACTAAGAGTGAGACTCCACCAGCAAGAACCAGGGTGAAGGGGGACGTGTGGGTGGGACGTTAAGAGCACCAGCTGGGCTCCTGTCTCCCTCCCTCCCCCCTGACCCAGACTGCCCTGGAAGATCTCCATCCCCATCTTCTCATCTACCCAGCATCCTCCATTTGACTTCATGGCTGAGCTCTCATCCTGCAGCCTGGGCTGTTTAGGTGCTAATGTAGCATTTAAAAGCTGTGTGGCCTCCTGCAGCCTGCAGGATTCCTGAAGTCATGGTTATCTTCTCTGCAACCTGGTACCACACACTTGTTTACAAGAGCTGGGTAACAGGCATTCTGGTTAGTTTCTATGATGAGAAGCCCTGAGCTGTATAAGAAAGGTAGCTGAGCCAGTGGTGGTGGTGCACACCTTTGATCCCAGGATTCAGGAGGCAGAGGCTGGTGGATCTCTGAGTTCAAGGCCAGCCTAGTGTACAGAGCTAGTTCCAGAACAGCCAGAGCTGTTATAAAGAGAAACCCTGAGAGAGAGAGAGAGAGAGAGAGAGAGAGAGAGAGAGAGAGAGAGAGAGAGAGAGAAGAAAGGTACCTGAGGGAAGCTAGAGGGTGAACCAGCAAGTCAGTAAGGAGCCTTGCTCCATGGTTTCTGCTCCAGGTTCCTGCCTTGAGTTCCTGTTTTACTTCCCTCAGTGATCGACTGTTACCTGGAAATGTAAGCCAATTTAGCCCTTCTTCCCAAAGTTTCTTTTGGTCAATGTTTTATTCCAGCCACAGAAGTCCATTAAGAACTGTGGGCATGCCACCCTTAGTACTGGGTACAGTGAGCATCTGAAAGTGGGGGCTACCAATACACAGCTACTTGAGCTTCCCCCTCCATGAGATGCACACCCCACCAGTGGCCACGCACCACACAGGAACTACAAGAACTCTGAGGAAAGTATGCCTCGTGCTCTTTGGCCACCAACAGGATCATCTTTTATCACCTATTCACCTTGAGATGCTTGCTGGTTCTAGTTTCCATACATTGCCATCTGGGATACTGCTGTCCCAGAATATTACTACTGTCATTAGAATGCTTGGTGTTTTTTATAAACTAATGAATTCATGGAAGGTGTTCTTTAAAGAGGGGAAAGTGTCAGCCTACACGTCAAGTTCCTGACCAGAAGTGTCTCTAGTAGGTCAAGGTAACTCAAGAAGCCATTTGGGCCAAAGACCTCTAGTCCTCTATGTGGCCAAATCCTGGAACATCTAACCTGCTTATTAATCAAAGCAGTTGAGGGATGGTATCTCCAGGAGCATTTGGGGATGCGAGCTGTTTGCCAGCCACAATTCCTACCACCACCTGTTGGACAATCACAGAAAAAAAGCTTTTTCACAAACTCCTAAGAAAGGACCTTATCCAAGACTGCTAAGGAAACACTGCCTCTTCAGGCCCCTGTGCCTTAATTTATCTAAATTGTCCTTAGAGATAAGACAATGCAAGATTAAGCTAACTGTGGTGATTTGAATGAGAATGACCCCCATAGGGCCATATGTTTGAATGCTTGGTCCCCAATTAGTAGAACTGTTTGGGAAGGATGGGGAGGGAATTGAGGGTGTGGCCTTGTTGGAGGAAGTGTGTCACTGGGGGGTAGATTTTGAAGGTTTCAAAAGCCCACACAAGCCGGGTGGTGGTGGTGCACGCCTTTAATCCCAGCACTCAGGAGGCAGAGGCAGGTGGATCTCTGTGAGTTCAAGGCTAGCCTGGGCTACAGAGTGAGTTCCAGGAAAGGCACAAAGCTACACAGAGAAACCCTGTCTCGAAAAACAAAAAAAAAAGCCCACACAAGGCCCAGCTCCCCCCCCCCTTCCTCCTCCCTCTGGATCAGGATTTAAAGCTCTCAGCTACTTCTCCAGCACCATGCCTCCCTGCCACCACACTCCCCATCACTATAATGAGCTAACCCTCTGAAGCTGTAAGCAAGCTCTCAATTAAATGCTTTCTTTTATAAGAGTGGCCTTGGTCATGGTGTTTCTTCACAGCAATAGAACAGTGACTAAGACACAGATATTATGGTCTGGATCTAAAATGCCTCTCACCAGCTGTTTGGGACAACTGTGGAACCTTTGAGCCTGTGCCCCAACTAGCAGAAGTGAGTCACTGAGAGAAAGCCTTGAAGGTTATAACCATTCTACTTCCAGCTCTGACCTGAGCACCCTACTTTCTGGTCGACCGTTATGTAAACAAGCCACAAACTTCTGCCCTCACAGACCAAACTACAATGTCTGCCATGATATATTCACACACACAAAAAGCATAATCCAAAACAAACCCTTCCTCTTTAAGTCTCTTCTGTTGGGTGTTCTGATTGATGACACAGCTTGTTGATGTTTCCCTGTGCCGCCCCATCCCCATTCCAGCTGGCCACTCCGAGGGCTGTCTTTCCATATTCCCTTTCCAAGGACTGCCCACCCAGCAGTCTCTTTCCTCTCCTCCTGCATGAAGAGCTCACAATCCTCCCTCTACAGCCCAGGGACACATGCCAGCCCCTTCAGTCTGTCCACACTCCCACTCCCACAGCATCCCAACAGACTACACTGCCTCTGAGAACAAACATCACAAGTCCCAGTTTGCTGGCCCACAGCCCTGGACACACCTGGAATTTACAATATAAGAACTCTGTTTTGCAGCTAAAAGAGACTTTATTTTATTGTTCTGTCTGCTGGGACCCCAATACAATCTTGCTCAACTCCCCCTAGGTGCTGAGAGTCCCTCTCTCTGCATGGACAGGAAGATACACATTCCTCCCCACCCAGCAGCCAGCTCTAACCCTGCATCCTCAAGAAGCCCAAAGTGCACAGTGGGAAGCATGGTGCTTATCCTTAGGAGACTCATTCTGTCCCTGTAGGACCATCTCCTTCTGCTCCAGGCTGAATGTCCTGCTTGATTGCTGAACCACCTTGCTGCCAGAGCCTTCTTCATTGATCCAACATAATGAAGTGAGACATTGGAGCAAGGCCAAGCTCCTCACTGCCACCCTTCCCATAGACCAGCCTCTCTCCACCCTCCCCCAAAAGTCTCCACATTCTCCCCTTCTTTTGATAAGGTCTTCCAGAAGTCCAGTGCTGTTGATACATGCTGCTCACACACACCTGCACAATGGCCAGGACACGCACAACTTGCACACCCACATAACCACCAGAGCTCCAGGCACAGAGAGAAAGCTTGCACACACATGTGCCATGGAGGTAACGACTTTTTTGAACCCCTTTTCCTCATATAATCATGTCTGTGATGGCCCATATGTGTGCATCCTCCCAGATAACCCACCTGCACACACAGACAGAAAGGCAAGGCATACATTTGGAAACTCACCCACTTGTGTGCACAGGGCTACACACACATATATGCAAGGTGTACCTACAAGCCCATGGACACACAATACACATCCTGGGGACACAGCATGCTCTAAAGATTCACACGAAGAGGGAACCCTGCTCCATCCCGGCTGGGCTATGAATGTTCCAGTAGAGAGCCGGCATAATTAGTGCTTTAATTAACGTCCTCTTTCTGCTCACTGGCCACAGGACCTACACGCCAACACTTGGCTTGGATCCTGGACCTCTCAGAAGCTGCAGATGGGCTGGGCCAGAGCTGCTCAAGGGCTTGGTCTGAGTGGTAATTAGGGATGGAGACTCAGCTGAAGGACTGTAGCCAATCTGCTACTTTCCTGTCTCTTCCAAGGGAGAAGGTCTTGCTGGCTCCCAGACTGCTGCTTCATGGCCTAATATCTCTCTCTCTCTCTCTCTCTCTCTCTCTCTCTCACACACACACACACACACACACACACACACACACACACGAAAGGATGGAGATGAGGGCCCCAGGCCAACACAGCCCTGGTTGGCAGCTTCCACCACAGCCTTGCTGAAGTGGGGAGGGCAATGAGAATTAGCATATGGGCTTCAGCCCAATCCTTCTCCACCTCCTATGGCCCAGCCTAGCCCAGTTCAGTCCACTACCTGTCATATGCAGCCCCTGCCCAACAACTCCCTTCACAAGTCCCTACAACAGGCTCATTGTCTCCACCTGTCTAGATTTGTTTCCTAATGTTGACAGACAACATGATTCAATAGTCACTCACTTCCCTACAACCCAGGAGTTCACAATCAAGGAATCTGCAAGGTTGGTTTCTCTCTTGTTAGGGTTCCTATTGCTGCAACAAAACACTATGGTCAAAAAGCAAATTGAGGAGGAAAGGGTTTATTTGTCTTACACTTCCATATCTTAGTCCAGCATTGAAGGAAATCAGGACAGAATTCAAACAGGGCAGGAACCTGGAGGCAGGAGCTGATACAGAAGCCATGGAGGAATGCTGCTTACTGGCTAGTTACTTATGGCTTGCTCAGCCTGCTTTCTTATAGAACGCAAGACCACCAGCTCAGGAATGGCACCACCCACAATGGGCTGGACCCTCCTTCCTTTCCAGTGACTCTCGCTTGTGTCAAGTTGACACAAAACTATCCAGCACAGTTTCTTGTAAGGATGGTAGGAGCATCAATCCTGGGTTCAGGTGTTTCTAGCAATGGGTGATGTGCATTGTCATAGAGACACCACCCCAATCCCCACCCTAATGGTCACATAGTGTTCTTGTAGTGTGTGTGTGTCTGTGTGTGTCTGTGTCTGTGTGTGTGTGTGTGTGTGTGTGTGTGTGTGTGTTTGCACACATGTATGCGGAATTAAATTTAATATTTTCTATGAGAACACAGCCATTTGGATTAGGACCTACCCCAAAGGCCCCCTTTGAATTTATAAAGACTATTCTCCAAAAATAAGATTACCATTACCATTAGAGCCCATCCCATGATATTGTCAAGTTGAGTCACATGAACTGCTCCGAGCAAGAGCTAACGCATTGCTCATCAAGGCATTATGGGACATTAGTTACTGCTTTCCACTCCTTCACTCCATTGCTCATTGAGCATGGCTTTACTAAGCACCTTCTATGCAGAAGACCACCACCCCACCCCACAAGCAAACACAGTAATAGGCATATATAGACCATATAAGAACAGTCCCAGGGTGGGTTCTGTGCTACTAAGGACTTGCACAGGATGGTGGTGTAGAAATAATGGTGATAAAGGGGGAAGGGAGACCACCTAGCTTCACTGTAGCCACCTGAGCAGGGGCATTGTGATATGAGGTCACACTCCATTTTTCCCCGGGGTACATTCTAACAGAAATCTTCCATGGATTCATGCTCTTAACAACTTCCCAAATCCCATCGCTTTGAAAGTGACCTCTTGGCTTTAAGTTCAGAGTCTTGTGACCCTAAGACTTGTGCTCACAAGCATTGCCAAGACTTCCCCAACCAACTGGGGATGAGGGAAATCTTCCATCATCTGCCTCACCTTTACTGCATCAGATAGGAGCTCCCTCTGCTTCCTAGAACACATCAGTCTGTTTCCCACCCTGGTGCCTCCACACCTGCGATTCCTGAAGTCAGGGACTAGTTCCCTTCCATTGGCTGACTAGATCCTCTGCTGTCTCAGGCTTTCACTTTTGCTAACTGCTCAGAGAGCCCTTCCCCATCATCCACCTAAAGGTGGTCCCTCTGTTACTCTCCCCCGCAGCCGCCTGCAAAGCATTTATCATCATTATCTCCCTGGTTTACACCTATGTTGTCTGAGATTCCACTACTCAATATAAATTCCTTGAGGGCTGGCCATATATCTATCTTGTTTAGGAGGAAGGAAGAGAGGGAGAAATAGGAGGAAGGGGGAAAGAAAACCAGAAGGAAGGGAGGAGGGAAGAAGAGAAGGAAGGGGAAGGATGACAGAGATGCATGTGGTCTAGGACAGGGTTTTCTAACCTCAGCGAAATTGACATTCTGAGCTACATCATTCTTTGTGGGGGACCATCCAGTCCTGGCTAAGGTGTTCAGCAGAATTCCTGGCCTCTACTCAATAGATGCCAGCACCCTCTCCTCTAGTTAGGACAACCGAAACAATGTCTTCAATGCCCATCCCCTCCCAAGGGAATCAAAATTGCCTCTGATTGAGAGCCACCGATCTGGAGATTTTCCACCTGTTTGCAGCAATTACATTCCTATTTCAACCATTTCATACAGCAGCTTCCATGTGTGAAACCTCCAACAGAGGAGATGCCCCGGCTCTGTCTGTTAGCAGTGAGACATGGATACAGCACAACACACCTGCCAGGGCTTGAAGACTCCCAGTAACAAGGCCTTGGTCTCAGGCTCCTGGTCTGCAGGTGGCCCAGGCTCAGCTCAGTGAGGGCTCCAGCAGGGGGACTGGCAGGGGGTCAGTCTGCTTCAAACTGAAAGGATGATGGGTATGACTTCAGGCAATAAGCTGAGTCCAGATCTTCTCCATGCACACTCACCCAATGTGGACCAGCTCAGCCTGACAGTGAGTCACCAGTGTGCATGAAGGGGAGTGTGAGACTGATCACACCAAACACTTCTTTACAGGTGTCTCAGTGGAAGTCGGCTAATGTCTCATTGTCCAAGGAGAGTCACAAGGGCCATGTCCAAAAGCAAAAGATTGGGGAAACACCCCTCCCTGCCAAAGGGGTGTGTGTGTGTGTGTGTGTGTGTGTGTGTGTGTGTGTGTGTGCTGCTAAACAATAATATATCTGGGCTGAACCTAAGAGCACACTTACTCAGATAGCTGGGGAAAAGTGAGCTTTGAGTCTGCATACACATCTCTCCACAGATTACTTTCTGTTGCTATAACAGAATATCTGAGACTGACTTATCTTATAAAGAGGTTTGGTTTCGGGAAGACACTAGCAGCTGCTCAGCTTCCAGTGAGGATCTCATTAAGTTTCTACTCATAGTACAGAAGTGGGAAGAGGGTAGCAGGAAAAAACAGAAACATGCATGCCAGGGAGATATGGGGAAGGTCCATGCTGTATAACAACCCTTCTGTGTGTGTTTTTTATGTATGTGCATATGGAGTGCACACATGTGTGAAGTCTAGAGGTTAAGGTCAGGCGTCTTCCACTACAGCTTTCCACCTTTGTCTGTGTGTGTGTGTGTGTGTGTGTGTGTGTGTGTGTGTGTGTGTGTGTTTGGACATTTGAGTATGCTCATGCCACAGAGTATGTGTGGAGGTCAGAGGTCAAGCTCAGCTGTCAGTCTTTGCCAGCTACTTTGTTTGAGGCACAGTCTCTGGTTCACAGTTGTGGACGCCAGGCTAGATAACCTGAGTTTCCATGGGGTCTCCCGTCTTCTCTCTGCTTCTCTTCTTGCCACCTTGTAGGCAAGCTGGAATGACAAATACAACTATGCCCAGCCTCACATGGGTCCTGGGGATCCAAACTCAAGTCCTTGCACTTTGTGCAGCTCTACCCACTGAACCATCTCCCTGTCCTACCTTATCTTTTGAGACAGGGTTTCTCATTAAACCTGGAGCTTACTGACTGTCTAGACCGGCTGTCCAACAAACTCCAAGAATCTGCCTGTCTCGTCCCTAAGGCACTATGGTTACAGATGCACGAAACCATGCCTGGCTTTAATGTGGGTGCTGGGGATTGAAACTCCAGTCTAATGCTTGTATAACAGGCACCGTATCAAGTGAAGCTTCTCCCCAGCTCCCACCACCCACTGTCTTAGTAACTACTGTATTTCCTAGAGAAGTAAACCAATCCCCAGAGAAGACATTAATCAATCCTAAAGGCCTGACCTTCTGAATTATTAGCAGGACCCATGAGCCAGTACCCAGCCTGAATGTTTAACCACACTTACTTCAAGGGCTTACTCAGTACATGGAAGGGTGGATTCATCCAGACAGTATTTTTCCAGTGCTTGCTCTGTGAAGGACACTGTCTGGGACACTGAAGATTCCATGGCAAGCACAGAGCACATGGCCAACTTGAATAGATGTTTCCACCCTCACGGGGGTGTCCCCCCAGAAGAACCACTGACCTACCCTTTCTCTGTGGATACCCTGGCATCATCTCTCTAAAATGTGTTGTGGGCTCATAAGGACCCTACCACCATGGCTCCAGCCTCTCAAACAGGAACCTCTTTGACATGGGGACTTGTCTCATCAAGATATCAACATGTCTAAATCGAGGCTGTGTCAGCAGCCCCATGAAAATGAATAATGGCCACAATTATGACCCGTATAACAGCCCAATAAAACCTAATTAAAATGATCCACATCCCATCTGCCAAGTGTAGGGCAGAGCAGCCAGGGAAAGTTGGAGGCCCCGGCAGTTCAAGGAGAGCAAGTAACATGAATAATCCTAGAAATATTTATATAAGTATATTTACATAATATTATCATATGATAATGCAAAGTAACAAGACTATATTACTATCATCATCATCATCATCGTAGCTATCACTTGCTACATGCTTTGAGTGTGATGCCCTCTGATCACAGGAGCAGTCCCTGACACACTGGACACATGTCATCCCATTGAGTTGTCATTAACTTTCCATAAGGTAAGTGTTGCCATTATGCCCGTTTTACAAACGAGAGCCATGAGGTTAAGTAGCTCGTTCAAAGTGACACTGCTAACAAGTGTCAGGCTCCATCAGTGGCTGGCTAGAACAGACATTCACAATTTGATAATTCAACACAAGTACTGTACACAACAAACACTCACTCATCGCCAACAATGGTCAGTGATCTAGTATGTGAAAAACAAGGAGGTGAGGAAAATGAGCCAGTATTGAAACACAATATGAGGGCCATCAATATGGTTCAGTGGGAAGAGGTGCTTGGGTTTAATCCCCGGGTTCCACAAAGTAACAGGAGAAAATCAGCTCCTAAGAGGAGCTGTCCTCTGACCTTCACGTGCTAATGGTGACACACATACATCTGCATGCAGGATAAATAAATAAATAAATAAATAAATAAATAAATAAATAAATAAATAAAATACAATTTTAGACTTTAAAATCCACAAGCACAGTGGATAGGGGCATCGGTTTGAGCGTGAAATGTCCCATACGCACAAAGGCACACACATCAAAGGCTTGGTCCCTAGCTGGTGGTGCTATTGGGAGATGATTGGATCATCAGGTGATGACTCCATCTATGGGTTAAAGAATTCCTAGCAGAATCAGCTACTAGGAGATGGGGTGTAGTTGGAGGAAGTTAAGTCACTTCAATGGGTGTATCTTGTCCCTGACCCCTTCCTGTCTCTCACTCTCTGCTTCCCAGCCCCCATAGGTGAGCAGCCATGTTGTACCACATGCTCTCTGTTGTAATGTTTGGCCTCCACTCAAACCCATAGCCATGGGCCAAGCAACCATGAAGTAAAACCATGAGTCAAAGCCCACCTTTCCTTCTGATGTATTTCTCTCTGCTGTTTTATCCTGGTATCCCAGGAAGCTACCTAACACACGCAGGCATCATTCTGCCTGGGGATTCAAGGAAGATCTTACTAAGGCTCACAGTGAAACTGAGCCATTGAAAGTCAGACGGGAGCATGTGAGGGAGACAAGCAGAAGGCTTGTGGGCAGAGGGAATAGTACATGCAAAGTCAGAGAAGCCCACCACGGTCCGCAGTCACAAAATTACTCCTCCACAGCCTGAGTAGATCAGTGGGAGTGCAGTCAGGGACATCTGGGGGGGAAGTGGAAAAGGTCTGTAGGTCAAGATCCTCGAGTGCCTTCCGGGTTAGGTTCAGAAGAGTTAAGTTCTGCCTGTAAGCAATGGAAGGTTTTAAAGCCAGTGGGGGTAGGGGCAGTTATGATCAGATGTCTCATTAGAAAGACCTCTTGAGTAGCTGGGCAAGCAATGTCTTGGGAAAGAAAGTCCAAGCCCTAGGACATGGCACCCCCTGCAGGGATGGGGGTTGCCAAGCCTTAGAGATGGTCTAAGCAAGCTCATCCAGCCCTACCAGAATTGGACCAAAGCTCTCTTTGCCTGCATAAGAAGTGAGGTGCTTGATCTATCAGGAAAGAGTTTTGCATGAGTCCCCAACCCCCAGCCCAGGGATAATTAGTATTGTATCCTGTTTTTGTCACAGGTCCCTCCTTGCAGACAGAGTGGCAGGAGCTGCCTCCAGCCTCAAGTCCTGAAGTTCAGGAAGGGGCAGGCTCCTCCAAACAGATGGGCCTTTAAAAAACAGAATGCCAGAGCTGCAGACACATGAGACAGATAGGCTTTTAAAAAGACCTCTATGGTTGCCTTTGTCATTTCAAATGATGTTGTCCTTTGACCTAGGAAGGGGTTCTAAATGCATAAATAGAGCAATATTTCCAGCATCAATGTTTTGATAAAATGAAAGAGGGGGAAAATACATAATATCAACACCACCTCCGGGAAGTACAGTCAGAAAAAGTTATCAAACATTCTGTCAGAGCTTGGCAGGCTACACTGTCCACCCACCTGACTCTGGGCGCCTAATAAAGGCCGCATCTAGGAATTTGTCACTCTCAAATGCATAATTCACTAGTCAAAAAGCAGCGGTAATACATTGCATTTTCATAAGGGGCTCTGAAGCTGTCTAATTTCCCTGAGCCTCAGGACGACAGGAGGCTGTGGCCACTCGTAGAGGCCCCTTTATGCATTATGGATAGAGGCTTTGCAATTCAAAGTGACAGCTCAGACTCCCACTCCCTATCACCCACCCCCAAAACTCCAGATCCTGCATAGATACCTAGAACTAAATGGTAGATATATCCCCAAAGCCTACATGTGTTTGATACCTAGAGATGACTATGGGTGTGTAGGTATGAGGGTGCTGGTGTGTGTATACCTGTTAAGGTAGAAAAAGAAACATGTAGTGGTATTTGCTCTGCCCATAAGGCCCAAAGGAGGTGGTGCTTGCTGCTGTGGTATGTGACCTCTGATAAGGAGCTGGGGAAGGCACACAGGCCCCTTCTCCCAGCTCCTGGCTCTGAGGTGGATTCATGCCTGGCTAGCTCAGTGGGTAGAACATGAGACTCTTAATCTCAGGGTCATGGGTTCAAGCCCCACATTGGGCACCACTTATTATGATCAATCCACATGAATATATTAAATGGGTAGCAGAATTTATTAATAAACTGAGGAAATACACTCACAATTACAGAACGGAGTAGACCGTAGAAGTCGTTCTTTGATCTGACTGGGGGCAAATCCACCTCGCAGTCAGGAGCTGGGAGAAGGGGTCTGTGTGTCTTCCCCAGATCCTTATCAGAGGTCACACTGACCACTGGCCAATCAGGATACATGAAAACTTCCAACTACAGAAGCAAAATTATTTCCTGGGTCTTACCAAATACAATCAGCTTGGCCTGTCACATGATAACTAACATATTTTTAGGATGGAGCAAAGAACAAGAAGACAGTGAGTTAACAGAGCCAGCCAACCTGTGCCCCGTGACCACCATCTATGTCCACCACAGGCCCCAATGCTAGATCTGCACAACTTCCCTGCCACATAGCTAACACACTCTGTAGGTACAACTCACCACCCATCATGTTAACTAAGAGGAATGCAATGTGTCTTCTCCCAGCCCCCCACAAAGAAAGCAGAAATAGAGAAATAAGATGAGGCAAATGGTTAAACACAGCAAACTTCCAATTTCAGGAGGTAGAGGCAGGATCAGGAATTCATGGTCAGCCTCGGCTACCTGACGTTTGTAAGAGCAACCTGGGATACATGAGGCACAGTCTTAACAAAATGATAACGGGGGAGTCGGGACAGTCTTGTGGAGGAGTTTTAGGCAGGGAAGTGGGTCATCTCCCTCCATCCTCACCTTAGTGTGGGGTACCTGAGGCAGCTCCTTCAACCTTCCTCTAATATGGCCAAATATAAAGTGAGATGTGTAGTGTGCTGGAAAGACAACAGGACAGGAATGGAAAGACCTAGGCTCAAGTACTGCGCCTGCCTCTGCTGCAATGACCCTAGTATCGGTAGGTTTTGATCAACTCACACACAGTGGGCACCAGTGGTCAGTGTTGCCCACCATCCTTCTTTCGGGTACAAAGACCAGCCCCTGCACTGTGCCTCGGAGCTTTTATAAAACATGCAGTGCTGAGATGCCAGCATTTTCATCCTCTGCCTTAACATCGCTACACTTCAGTATCTCCATCTCCGAAATGGGAACGTAAACCTCAGCCACCTGACCTAGGACAGAGATGCTGGAGAGGAAGATTAAAAGTGTGACACTAGAGAGGGCTCATGAATGACAAGCAGAGGGGGTTGTGTGTTGTCAACTTGACACAAACCTACGCATACCTGAGAAGAGGGTATCTCAAGTGAGGAATGGTCTCCATCAGATTGGCCAGTGGGTAAGACTGTGGGACATTGTCTTGATTGATGATCGGTGTGGTGGGGGAGCATCCCACTGTGGGCAGTGCCACTCCCGAGCAGGTGGGCTTGGGGTGTATAAGTAGCTGAGCAAGCCAGAGAGAAAGCAAGCCAGAAAGCAGTGTTCCTCCACTGGTTCCGCCCTCTGTTCCTGCTCGAGTTGCTGCCCTGACTTCTCTCAATGGTGACTGGGACGTGAAAGCCATATATAAACTCTTTGCTCTCCCAGTTGCTTTCGGTCAGTATTTTATCACAGCAGCAGACAGCAAACTAGGACAGGAGGTGAGAAGATGGGCTACCATGCATTATGGGTTGGTGGTTACTAGGTGACTTCATCTGACAGGACTTCCCCAACCCAACGTTGCAATGAGCCATGGCCAGCTTTCTACTCCCAAACACCCTTTCCTCTCAGCTTTCTGATCTCTCTTGTTGACAGCCAGTTCTCGATGAGAAAAGGCCACCGATTCTAGAGACGATCCCCGCTCCTCAGCAGCTGGGTCTACACAGTGGTGAGAATGACTGGTCAATGCTGATAAAAGAAGCAACAAGAGCCACGTGTACTAAGAAACTGGACACTTTCCTTGTAGCTGCTGTCCCCACAACACCGAAAGGAGGCCTTTTCATCTGTCCTGTCTTCTGGTGGCTCCCAGGGCTTTGGTGATGACAGACAAGCAGCCAGGTGAGCAGCTCTCAGCAACTTGCTCAGAAAGGAGAAATAACAGGAATTCTCTGCACATGACCTGGAAGATAATCTTTAGTGCTGAGAGGAAGGAGAGTGGGAGGCTAAGGAGGGAAAGAGAAGGAAGAGAAAGCTGAAAAGAAATGAAAGAAAAGGCTAGAAAAAAAGTGGTGTGTGAATGATACTGAATGAAGCCCTTGGGATAGAAGGACTCGGAGGCAACTGAAGAAGATATTTCCCTGTGGTGTCAGCCCTTCTCCTGAAACATTCCTCACTTGATTCTGCTCCTCTCAACATGTTTACAAGTGATGGGAAGAATGACTGATCAGGAGGCTTAGAGAAGCAGCTGAGTTTCATGTTGGTCCCCAAGCATTCATCAAAGGCTGAAGTCCGAACAGCCCAAGCAGAGATGACACTAAATATATGCCATTGCCATAAAAAGCGCGTGGGGGGGGGGGGCTGGAGGGGTTAAGACAAAATTTAGATTTAAAACAGGAGTTCTAAGTAGATCTTATCTAGAAGCCAAAAGATAGGAGATGTCAACTAATGTCTGAGGTCCACAGATAATGTACACTTTGCAGAATCATCCTGTAATAGACAGAAGGTTCAATGGGAGCCACAGGGAAGAGCCGACAACTGTGCTCACAGGTCTCCACAGATGGATGAAAATGTGTCAGTACATAAATCTGTTTATTCCAAGCAAAGGAAATGGCCTGTCACAAAGTCACGGGCAGACATGTTGGAGAAAGGTAGTTGATACTGAGGTTCTGGAAGGTTGGGTAGGAAGGTAGATAGGCAGGTGGGAAGTTGTCTGGAATGGCAGGTGGGGAAGGAAAGGCCAGGAAAAAACTACTTACTGCTCACTGAGGAGTTAGTGGGGAGCTAACTAAAGGGCTTTCTTAGTGGTCTAGCATGGGCAGATCTCCCTAATACAAAGGGGCAGGAGAAATGGTTCAGCACTTTAAGGGCATGTTCTGCTCTTATAGAGGACCTGAGTTCAGTTCCCAACACTCACCTCCAGCAGCCCACACAACTGCTTGTAACTCCAGCTCCAGGGGATCTCACACCCTCTTAGTCCACTCGCCTGCACACATCTGCACACACAGAGACAGACGCGCAAGCTTGTAACTAAAAAGAAATGAAATACAGGAGCTCTAGAGAGGGGAATGGTAGGACCTGGGTGCTATAATGAGGGAAGTGGGGGAAAAAGGGCAGAAAGACATTCACTGAGGAAGGGGAGGCGATACAGAGGGAAGAGGAATAAATAACACTAAGGATGCTTATGAAAGCCATAGGGAATTATACTATTTTATGTTTACCTAAAATAATATAAAATCATATGTATACACACATATATGCGTATATACATGCATGTGTATATATATGTATATATATATATATGTGTGTGTGTGTGTGTGTGTGTTTTATATGAAGTTACACCACATGCAGTAACAATGCTTCCCCCAAGAGGCATAGACTATAATGAAGACCCAAGTGTTAGACATGCAAAACCTCCCTCCAAGTTGTTGGTCATAGGAGTTCAAGAGACTCCCAAAACAATCTAGAGAAAACTTGTTGTGGGGTGCCCAGCCCCAAGTGATGCAGCTACAGCACAGCATCTGTACCTAAGGCTCAGGGGACATCACTTAATAGGAGCCAGAGGACCAGGACACTGCTGCAAGAGTGTCTTCTACATGTGACAAGAGGGCTACACCTGGAAATCTCAACAATATGGCTGCCCAAACAAGACCGGCACAACAGCTCCGCCAGGGACATGTCAGTGTGCACAGGGGAAATCTCACAAGGCCCCACTGCTAGATGAAAAGCTACAGGCAATTGATGGCTGCTGAGAGAAGAAGGATCGGGCTTCCTCAGGAATGAGCTCCCCAATTGGTTATCCAGTCCCAGCCTTGAACACATGTGAGCAACACTAAATAGACTAAGCTGGTTGTATTTCTATATTTATATGTATGTATCTGCTTTGAGGGACTGTGGTACTCACTGGTTCTGGGGACGTTGTATTTCCTGGAGGTCTGGCTGCTGACCATGATGGCTATTCTTGGTTGTCAACTTGACTATACCTGGAATGAACTACAATTCAGAAATGGAGGGCACACCTGTGATCTGGATCCTGAGGCAGGAAGACAACATGCCTTTGATCCAGATCTTGAGGTGGGAAGGCACACCTTTAATCTGGCCACACCTTCTGCTGGAAGCCTACGTAAGGACAATGGAAGAAGGAAGGGTTCACTCTTCATCTGCTAGTCCTCACCTTTTCAGCATGTCCATTCCTTCACTGGCACTGGAGCCTACCCCTTGGAGATTCCAGTATCTACAGAAGAGCAGCTGAGACACTCAGCCTTGTGGGACTGAGCAAGTACTAGACTCCTGGACTTTACGTTTATAGCTAGCCATTGTTGGATTAGTTGGACTGCAACCTGTAAGTCATTTCATATATATATAGAGAGAGATTTATCCCATAAGTTCTGTGACTCTAGAGAACTCCTACACTGACACATCACACTTCTTCATCCACAGCTCCACAGATGTGTCTAAAAGCACACACCTAGAGTTCCAAATCTGAAGGATAGGGAAATGCTGAAGACGGTTGGTGCTTGGTGGGTTTCTCACACTGAGCCCCCCAGGAGTGAGTTCTGAGAGAAGAATTAGAATCCATGTGGTTGACTTGGGAGAGGATCTCAGGAAGCGGCAGTTAGAATGGGAAGTGAGGCAGGAGAGGGAAATTGTTGAATGAGCTGCTAAGCAGTTTGCTGCTATAGACAAATGATACTGGCTCCTGGCAGTTTGGACATGGCCATCACTGTAGCTAGAGTTTTCCTGCCTGGCCCACGGTCAGGATAAATCTCTTTCACCTGCCAGTCCCACAGCCGCTCAGACCCAACCAAGTAAACAAAGAGACTTCTATTGCTTACAAACTGTATGGCCGTGGCAGGCTTCTTGCTAACTGTCCTTTTATCTTAAATGAATCCATTTCTGTAAATCTATACCTTGCCACATGACTGGTGGCTTACCGGCATCTTTACATGCTGCTTGTCCTGGTGGCGGCTGGCTGGCAGTCCGTCTCTCCCTCTGCCTTCCTGTTCTTTTAATTCTCTCTGTTAGCCCCACCTATACTTCCTGCCTAGCCACAGGCCAATCAGTATTTTATTAGCAACACATTTGCCATACAGAACATTCCACAGCACATCACCATCTTGAAACAGAACAGAGCTGATGGCCCACATGAGGCCCTCTGAGAACCTATTAACATCAAGGGGCTCACAGCCTCTCCCTCCACCGGTGATAGAAAAGAGGTAAACAGTTGGCTGGGAATCAGTGATGCAGCTGCTTGTGAGTCACCCATGATCGAGTAAAAAATCATGAAGATCCATTGGTTTACTAAGCTGGACATGAACAGAATCCTTTCTTTGGGTGTCAGTACCCTCTCTACCTAGGGTGATGACTCCCCAGGAAGAGTCACACATCAGGAATGAGCATTAACTTCTTTACCCAGTGGGGCAAGGAAAACAGGAATGCTTCTTTTGCAGCCAATTTCTGGATTACCCTCTAGTTACTTTTGAACTGAGCTGGACAAAGCTTCCCTCCAGAAAAGGACATCAGAGCCTCATCCTGTATGAGAAGGATGTTGCAGCCACAATTAATCCATAAACAAATGATTTTTCTACATGATGATCCTCCTGAGTTATTCAGATAGGCCCTAAAGTTCTCACTCACAAGTGTCTGCAAGAGGGAATTTCGACACACATAGAAGGAAGAAGCCATTATGACCACGGAGGCAGGGATGGGAAAGACGCAGCTTCAAGTCAAGTAACACAGGCAGCGACAGGGAACTGAAAGAGACAACCCACAGGTCGCCCCATGGGGTCTCTGGGTGGAGCCCCAGGGACATTGACTTTGGACTTCCATCCTCCAGAACCATCTGTGACATTTTGTTACAGCAGCCACTGGATGCTGATCTAGTCATCAAGTACCACAGGGGACCTCTCCCTCAGGTGTAAATCAGAAAAAAGCAGCGGAAATTTGCTCTGGCAGGATCTCACAGGCTTGCAGTGGGATGTCTATTAACTCCTTGCACGATGATGACTGTCTATGGGTCACAGCATGTCAGGAGCAGCATTAGCCTCAGTGGGCGTGGTCTGGCTCAGGTTCCATCACTTCACCAACCCCTGGGGCTACACATGGCAGGGGCCTCTGGGTGCTCGTCTGGGTGGCTCCAAGGTCAGGCCTCACTTTTCTTCACAAACGAACAGCGTAAGGTTCACAGAGAGTAGAAGCCAAAGCACTAGGGAGCCCAGTGCTGGGGCACCCAGGAGGTGACAGAGGAGGGAGAGATCTGTGCCCAAGAAATAGCCTCCCTAGCTTGCCAGGCAAGCATCCAGGTACCACAAGCCATACCCCTGAACTCAGGCTTTGAAGCAAACTCCAAGCCACTTCTCTATCCTGGTTCCCCGGTTATTAATAAGTGCTGGGTCAAAATATGCCTTGCTCAGGTAAATTTAGGTAAAGAGAAGGAAGACAAATTTAAACTGATTTACTTCTTGATTCTTTCATTGTAGGCTTTTTTTCCCCCACCTCTTGGGATTTGTTTCTCAAAAACATGCCTGTTAGAGATAATCAGATGGGACACAGCAGGGCCCCGTGGAAGGAGAGGCTACCCAAAGGCCACAGGCCAGGGTAGGAGGGGTTTATAATGGTGGTGACCCTGGCCTGGGTGCTGTTAGCTCATCATCCCCACCCCCTAAAGAAGGTGTTATAGTTAGTGCCTGTTTTATAGGTGAGTAAGCAGAGGCTCTGGCCAGTGAGTGAGGACTGGGCAGGAACTCTAGAAAATAGGTCAGCGAGGAGCATTTGAGGATACCCAGGGAGTAAGGTGAGCTGCGCTCAGCCAGCCAGCCTGGCTCTGGGCTTCCGAAGACTGACTCACACCTAGACGTCAAACACAAGAAGGAGTCTGACGTGTGCAGACAGCCAGGGCTTGGTCCCCTGGTGCGCATGCTCCTTCATCACCAAATGGCCAAATCCAAGTCTGCCCAACTGAACATCACTTGGCTTCCTTGGGCCAAATCTACCTGAGTCAGTGGGTCCACAGTTAGGGGGGGGGGGGGGTGTCCAGCACTGGGGAACTCTCTGCCCTGGTTTCTGCTAGACTGCTTCATCATCAATGGGAGTGAAGTAGGCCACTGGGGTACCAGACACAGAAATGCTCAGATTGACAAGTGCCATCTGGCCTTCAAAGTCCTGGCTCTACAGAGAAACCCAAGTCATGGGGTGTCTCCAGAAAACACTTCTTGTACCCCAGACTTTGGCAGCCTACCTGGGGCCTGCAGATACTTTGCTGACCCTGAACTTGCTGTTCCTCAACCGGGCCATGCCACTAAAGCATCTTCCTACCCAAAAAGTGGGCTTCGTTTAAAAAAAAAAAAAAAAAAAAAAAGCAGCGACTAGGTGAAAGGTGACTTTCGAAGCAGTCAGTAAAGGCACAAACTCTCCAAGCCGGTAGGAAAACATTACCGGTAGGGAGCTCCACACAAGAGCCCCAGAGGAAGGTACATAACTGAAGTTGCAGCAGCTGCCCCAGCTCCTACTGTCCTAAGCATGGTCCTGGGACCACCCGATTCACCTGGGAACTTGTTGCTGCTGATGAATACAGCCCTTCCAGAACCTACTGACGGAGAATTCTACATCCTACCGAGATCCTCAGGTCACCTGTGCATGCCCTCAAGTTTAAGATGCTCAAATGTGAAGTTCTCTTTCACAGGAATTGAGGACCAGAGGGGTGACAGGAAGGAATTAGCACCCTCTGCTCATAGCCATAGACCTTTAAAGCTGACAGATGATCAGCAACCCCTCCTCCCAAGAAGCCAGTGCTCCTACCAACAGTGGAGGCGTCCCTTTTACCATCCAACTGCACGAGGGTCCCTGACCTAAGACAATGTGGGCGGGAAATCCGCTCACTCATGTCCAGGTCTGCTCTGTACCAGCCCTATCAGGCTGGGGGCTTCTCAGCCCCCTGCCTCTGTTGGCATGAGCATGGGGGTAATCCCTCCACCCCAAACTTTTCTGTCTTTGTAAAATGTTTAGTAAAAAACTGCCGACTATGTAAATCAGGGATCATTAGAGGTTGGGTTTTTCCTCAAAGAATGGATTCAGCAAAACGCTGTTTTCTCCCCGGCTCTGGGTCTCTATTTAGGGGATTGGAGCTCTGTTTGTTTATTTATTTATTTATTCATTAGCTGGGCCCACAGTCAAGGAGAAGGGAGCAGGGCCATTAATCTTTCCTGTCATCCGTTCACAGATGTGGAGTTCACACTGCAGCAAATGTGAAGTCAGCAGTACACAGCCACAAGGTGGAAATTTCAAGAGAAATAAGCTTAGAGGAACGAAAAAAGAAAATAAAGTAAAATAAAAGGGGAGTG
This sequence comes from Peromyscus aztecus, assembly GCA_902168405.1. Lineage (NCBI taxonomy): Eukaryota > Metazoa > Chordata > Mammalia > Rodentia > Cricetidae > Peromyscus > Peromyscus aztecus. The sequence continues at coordinate 35,181 of CABHPQ010175366.1, forward strand.
GGGGTGGGGTGGGGAAGAAAGAGACGCAAGGATGGGGCACATTTAAAATACAGTCTGTCCCTCCCTGGGTGCCTGTGTGTGCTCAGACTAATCTTGTTCTCAGCATGGAGGAGCCATTGATATGTTAATAATAATTTTCTTTTCTCTTCATCCTAAAGAAATGAAGTTTGCAAACTGATCCCGATGAAGCAGTGTATGTGTGTGCTGTTTGTAGACTGACTGGAGCATGCACACTCACGTGTACACGGACACACACACACACACACACACACACACTCTATTTATGGCATCTATTTAGTAAGTTTTAGAAATCTCCATGGAAGGACGAGCTCTCTCAGGCATGAGGTGTCCCTTTTGGGAATAATGTGACTACCAGCTCTTGCATGGAGACAGCTATGTGACTGGGCTGCAGGACTAGGCTCTTTTCCAAAAGAACAAACCTGCCACACTGACTCCCGTGCCTAGTCTTGACCTGGGACCCAGCTAGCACCAGTTGGTGTGAGGTAGGTCAGAAAACTCAGCCACCAGTTTCCTAAAGCTGGTGTCTTTTCAAAACCTGGTGAATCCCAGAAGTCCCAATATGTCCATATCACCTTGCCAGAGTCAGGTACTCCTGCCTCAGTCTCCTTCTGTTCTTGCTTTGAGGACTGAGGCTCTGAGAGTTTAACTCTTTGCCAGACAGATTTTTTTTCTCAACTGTGTCTAGAGACAATGGGTAGCCTGAGTCCCAAAATGCACTACCCTATTAGAAGATTCCAAAGACCTGACACCGTACCCATTTCTCAAACCAAAGCTCTCTGATCGCAGCTTGACAAAAGCCTGACTTCATTTCTTGCCTTGAGCTGCTGCTATTCCACTAGCCTGCAATGCTAAGGTCTTAGCTGCACAGCCACACCCAGGTATGGTCCCATCTCAAGTGGGAAAGGCTGAGTCCAGCCTGCCTGGAGCCTGCCCACTCATTCCTGAGCAGCAGCACTGACTGTTCAGGGGGTGCTGATGTTAATAACTTCACTCATCATGGTGTGAGCTCCTCCGGGCATACAGACTGTGAATTAATCTCCACTCCTTGAAACTTGGTGGATTCTCAGTGGACATTTGTTGAATTGCATTGAATCCCAAGTCAAAAGCAGAGTTGGAAAAACTCAGGCTGACAGAGGACCACGGTTAGGTTTGTGTGGGAAGTACTGCACCAGCTGAACTCTCTTCCCCAATGCCTGAGCCTGTGTTGAGTAGGATTCTGAGACTATGTCTAGACCTGGTGGTTCCTAGCAAGTCTATGCTGAGTGCTCAGGGAATGGATGGCATTCTTGCCTCACACTAACCATGAAAGTGTAGCTGCCGTGTGTTGTGGAAATTGTTAAGGGAGCTGCTTTTCGGAGCACACTGGCTTTATGAGAAAAGGGCAATGAGGACAGAGGTTTCACAAGCAGTGACAGGAAGAAAGGCTGGACCTGGAGCTGTCATAGCAGATGACTCCAGGGGAAAGCTGAGTGTAGCCACAGGACCACTGGGGACTGAGGCATGCCCAAAACACATACCATAGGAAGCAATGTTCCTGAGGTTAGTCCAGGTGCACTCCAATGTTCTAACCAGAACTCACTCCCAGCACCCAGAGTGGGTGGCAGACACACTTGAGTCCCTTTCTAGAACATCTCCACCTCTGTTGATGCCATTTCCTTGTGGCTGCATACATTTTTAAATCTGTAAAATACAAATGCAACCTAGGTCTAACAGGAATGGAGAAGGAAATGCATGCAAGCCCTGAGCAGCCAACAGAGCATACCCTGCTATTATAAATATCACTATCCTGAGAGCCAGCAACCCCAGCACGCAGCCAGCACTATCCCACGGCGTATTCTCTTAGCCTCCACCTCACCCTAGGTTCCAAGCCAGAAGCCCCATGCCATCTCTGTTCATGCTTTTCTGTCAATCATCTCTCCCTGTGCCTTAGCCTCAGCCATCAAGTTCATCCTTCAGCTCTCAGATAAGAGACCGCCTCCTCCACCCCACCCCAACAGCATGCTTGTGAAACCTGTGTCCCCTCACCCGACCCTTAGTTCTGTCCTAAGATCACGCTGGTCTCCAGCAGACCAGCGACCCTTTTCAGTAAAGAAGCAATGGTAAATAGTTTAGGCATCACAGGTTTTGCGGCACAGAGCTGAGCTGTTGTAGTTTTCTCAGTTACTGTGATAAAAACACTCTAACCAAGGTCAACATAGGGGAGGAAAGAGTTTACTTCAGCTCACAGGTCACAGTCCATCATTGAGGTCAGGAATTGAAGCAGAAACTATGGAGGATGCTGCTTGTGGGTTCACTGTCTGGGTTATGCTCAGCTAGGTTTCCTGTACAGCCCACTTGCCTAGAGATGGTGATGCCCAAAGTGGGCTGGGTCCTTCTACATCGATTAACAGTCAAGACAACCCCCGCCATGGACATGTTGACAGGCCAATCTGATCTGGCAAACCATCACTTGAGGCTGCCTTCTCAGGTGACTCTAGGCTGTGTCAAGTTGACAGTTAAAGCTGACGAAGACATGGACCTAGTCCATTTTCTAGAATCAGGCATGGCCCAGCCAAGGTCAGCTGAGCCACCCCTGGACACAGAGGGAAAGATATACAATGCTTCTAACCATTGACCATGGCTTTGGGGTGCTTTGTCATGTAGTATTATTTTAACTATAATCAAAATAATACAGTAGTAAACTTTCTCCAAGCCTCCAAGCTGGGTGGCCAGGAGCTGACTTACCATCTCAGAAGACTGCTTGTCTACCTACCTCCCATGCTCCTCCAACAGCAGCCCTGTCTGTTTGGATCTAGCCAAACACTGTGTCTGGCCAGATAGAAGATCTCTGAGCTGTGGAAGTCTTTCGTTTCCAGTTGGCTTTAACTTTCTGAGTAGTTGTGTAGACTGTGGAGCTCTGTGGAGGCTCCCTGGCCACTGTGGCTTTGAAAGGGGGTCAGGCCAGGTCAAGACTGGCCTCTTTTTAAAGTGACAGAAAAACCAAATGCACAATGACTCCTAATAACAATACAGAGTTCTGTGAACAGAGCCAGCCTGAAGTCCACTGTGTATGGCAAATGAATGGGGACTTGAAGTCTGGACCTCTATGGCTCATGCGTGAAAGAACCATTTCTTTGAAAATATTCATGAATTTCGGGGGGGGGGGGGGGGCAGATTTTCCAATGTGAAGTCGTGCTGATGACCTTGATTCTATAATTCTCAGAATAGTCTCATTTTGCAGGTGTGAACCAGCACCTCTGAAACTCATGAATCAGGTGAGCCCATCAGCTCAAACTACAGATGAAGGTCCTAGGGCTGTCTTCTTTGAAAACCTGTTGAAACATTATTCTAGATTGTTTGCAAAGTAATGATGATGATGGTGATGGTGATGATGATGATGGTGATAAGTTGTAGTAGTGGCTGTTGTTGTTGTTGTTGTTATTTACTACCCCACATTCACAATCCTTTACAGATCCCCCCATGACATGGTGAGATTTTTCCCCACTTGCTCTGGGTCTGAGTTGTCCTAGTACACTTTGACCAACAAAATCTGGAGGAAGTTACAATGTTCCACGTCTGAGCAAGCTTCGGCGCATTCTTTAGGAGCCCTGCCCAGTCTTCCTGTGAACACACTGGGATAGCCCGCAGGATGAGCGATGACAGAAAACACCAATGAGCTATCCTAGCTGGAGGAATCCCAGATAAGCCAACCCACAGCCAGCCTGAGACACCCGGAGTCCGGCCAAGGCCAGGACCACCCAGCTGAGCTCAGCCCACATTACCACCCCAGTGGATGATAAGCTAGGCAGATGGTAATTGTTTCGACCCAAAGCTTTAGAATAGCTTTTATGCAGCAAAACTGATAGTGTCATTATTTAAAATGCATCAAGATCACCTCACATTCGTGGGTACTATCAAAAACTAAATAAGTGTTGGCAGGAACATTGGTACAGCCCATGGAAAACAAGCTCCTCAAAAAATTAAAAATAGAATCATCATGTGACCCAGCAACTCTACTTCTAGGCATATGCCCAAAAGAATGGAAAGCAGGTCTCAAAGATTCACCCACATTCAATGCATCATTATTCCCAATAGACAAAATATAGAAGCAATCTAAATGCCCATCAATAGACAAATGAATGGGCAACCCACAGTATATACACATACATGCCATAGAATATTACACAGCCTCTAAAGGAAACTCTGACACATACTACAACATGGATGAGTGTGGTGATTTGAAAGAAAATGGCCCTCAAAGGGATTGGCACTATTAGGAGATGTGGCCTTGTTGGAGTAGGTGTGATCTTGCTGGAGGAAGTGTGTCACTGTGGGGGTGGGCTTTGAGGTCTCTTGTCTCAAGCTTCACTCAGTGTGACCATCAGTTGAGACTTCCTGTTGCCTGTAAGATGTAGCACTCTCAGCTCCAACACCACATCTGCCTGCACGCTGCCGTGCTCCCCACCATGATCATAATAACGGACTGAACCTCTGAACTGTAAGCGAGCCACCCTCAATGAAATCTGTTCTTTGTAAGAGTTGCCGTGGTCACGGTGTCTCTTCACAGCAAAAGTAAAGCCTGACTAAGACAATGAGCCTTCAGAACCTCGTGCTAAGTGAGACACTGCGGTATAAACACCATGTGACTCCTCTTATAGGAGGATGCTTACAGAGGTCAAGTCCACAGAGATAGAACAACAGCTGCTATAAGATGAAAGGTTCTGGAGAAGGGTGGTGTGAACGCAGAACAGTCTGAATGGGCATCACTGAATCCCTTGAAAAGATGCTCTTATACCCAGAGCATGGCCAATGGTCACTGCTGAGGACAGGATAGGGTGAGGCCAATGAGAGCCCAGAAAACATCCCTCTCCAGCTCCCACAGGTACCGGACCAGCTCTGAGAGCAAACTGATAGGGTTTCAGTAAAAAATACCCACACAGGCTCATGTGTTGAACACTTGGTCTCCAGCTGATGGGGCTGCTCTTGTCTCTTAGGACATGAGACCTATTTGAAGAAGCGTGTGACCCGTGGTTGGATCACTTTCCTCTTTTCTGTTTTGTGTCCATCATGAGGTAAGCAGCCTTCTCGACAGCACACTCTTGCCACCACGATGCTCTGCCCAAGCACATGGGGCCAAGCAGCCATGGGCAGACCCTTCTGAAAACAGGAGCCAAGAGAAACCTTTCATCCTTTTAACTGTCTGTGTCGGGTGTTGGCAACACCAAAGTCACCAATGCAGAGCACTTCCTTACCTGTCAGGCCCTGAGCCTCTCATCAACTTAACCTAATCCTACCTTGTGGACTGAACAGAATTCCTAGGGGTCTTGCCTAAGGTGCATCCTCGGGTGAAATTCAGACTTGAGGAACCCGAATATCCACAGGTGAGCTTGGGATTTTGAGACAGTTCTATTCCCAGTGCCTGCTCTGGGCCAGCTAGGGACTGGCTTTTGAGGATGGGGTTGGCTGGACCCTCACGTGGTAGGTTCCAGAGTCTGAGCATGTGTTCATGAAACCTACGATTCCCGCTGAGATAGCTCCAGGTGCCTCCACGTGGGTGGACAAGGGACAGATGAGATGCACAGTGCCTTTGCCACCAAACACTTCAATTGTGTTTAAAATCTGTCCGTGTTGGGTTCATGCATGAAGATACCACTCCATAGAAAGGTCTGGTTACTCATCCAGTAAAAAACAGCCACGTGAGAAGAGGTTGGTGTCAGGGAGTGTTTCAGCCAGCAAATGACAGACCTGAACTCACCCCTCACTTCACAACCCTTTTCTCTACTCACACCTTTCTTTGTCCTCTCTACCCCTGAGTAAGCCCTGGCCTGGATCAGAGGGCTGCCCCCACTGCACTGATTGTTGAGTGGAAGGAGCCAGATCCTAGCTTGCCCCTCGGATGAGTCTTCAGTCCCCTCCATCCTGTGTGTGATCCCTGGAGGGCTGGTCCAATCCAGCATCCCGCAGCTGGCCTCCTCTGTCTCTCCCTGGGCTGGCCTGGGATAGGAGGAGGGAAAAGGAGTAATTTGCTTCACCTCTGCTTCCCATGCCCCTCAAAACATCAGATCTCCCCATCCTCAGGAGAGGTCCTTCTCCCACCACCCTGGTGTATGCGGGAGGAGGAGGAATCTAGAGACAGATGCTCTCTTCTCAGTCTGATGGGGTCCAGCTCAGGCAGTATCACCCTACTGGTCCCTTCTCCTCCGCCATTAAAGGCAAGGAGGAAGCGCTGGACATGTGACTCAGAGATATAAGCTTGCCTTGTATGAACAAGGCATTGGGTTTGACCCTCCTGTGCTTCAAATGAAAGACACAAAAAGCCAGGAAGTTCATTAAACACTTTGCCATATATACATATTGTAAAAATCATATGTATGATAAACAATGTACAATTTGTATTCATCACTTCAAAACTAATTTTTAAAAGCCAAAAAATATTTGTAGGGGTTTCTCATAATTTTATAACAATTTCATAAATTATCATAAAAAAAATCTTTGTTTATTTTCTCAAAATTAGTATTCTCTAAGCTTTCTTTCAAGTCATTGTTTAAAGATACAAGAATCTGTACATAATTACCATTCTCAATTGTGATAGGAAAAGCCGTCATTCCCAATTTCAACACTACTGGTTTTAGAGTTTAGTTTCATTTCTGCAACTCAGTTCGACAATCTTGGAGATAAACATCTAAGGGCTCTGTGATGAGTGCTGGAGTTATTGTTGTTTTGTTTTTAAGAAGTTAGCTTAGGGCTGGAGAGACGATTCCATGGATAAAGTGTTTGTCCTGAAAGTGTGAGGACCTGAGTTCAGATCCCTATCACCCACAAGGGGTGGTAGCCTCCTGTAATCCCAGCCCTCAGAAGGCAGAGACAGGATCCCTGGGGCAAGATGCATAGTTCAGCTAGCACCAGGCTCATTGGGAGACCCTGTCCCAATAAATAAAGTTGGAGCAATCAAGAAGACACCTCTTATCAACTTCAGGCCTGCACACACAAACAAGCATGCAGTCAAATATGCACGCACACTACACAGGAAGAAAGAGAAAGAGGGGGATGGAGGGGAGGAAGGTAGGCAGGAAGGAGCAAAAAAAATTGTAAACAAAAAATGACAGTGGCAATAGCCAGCCCCTCCATGAATGACCACTGTTGAACAAATCTACCTTCATGCTGTCCCAGGCTGCAGTCAAGAAGGAGCAATCAACTGGGAAGGACAGGAAGCCAGGCATCACCCCAGCCAGTCTCAGCCCCTAACACTTAGATAGAATCTTATTGAATATTAAAACAAAAATAGATTATATCTCAGAAACATGAAAATGATTTGACACTGTGTATATAATTTAATTCAAATCACAGGCCTCCTAATCGACATTTAATTGACGCAATGATGTTTTCATGACGGTAAATAAACAAAATATATAAACAGAAACATCTTCCTTGATATTTAATGACTACTTAGCAGCTATTGGGGTCAGAGATACCGCACTCTAATAAACAAATGCTTAATAATCAATTGGAAGTCATTTCCCTGGTTATTGCTTCATTAAATCAGGATCCGACGTCAGCTGCGGGACAGTCCTTCCAACAGGAAAACAATGGTGAGAAATGGAATAGGTTCCAACAACTGCCCCAGCATAGCCTGTAGGTTTTCTCTCCAGCCCCAAAGTCAAATGTGCCTAGCAAGCCTGTGTGCCCGGCTTTGTTGCCTTAAAATACAGTCTGCCTCCAATCCTGGCTTGGTTCACACTGTAACGCCACACACACACACACACACACACACACACACACACACACACATCTTCTCTATGAGATAATCAAAGAAAGAGACAGAACCTGAAAGTGCCCAGCACAGTGACTAGATGCGTAAGTTCTTGGCGCTTCCCCTTGCCATCCGCCACAGTTGTTACAATCCTAACTCCACACTGTTCTCTGAGCACTCCTGGAATTCACTCTGGTGACCTTGCCCAGTCAGTGCCGCATTGATCCGTTCTCTCCTGGCCTGGCTGGTGGTCCCATGAGCTTCCAAACCACGTCCATAAAGGCGGCACCACTGGCCACGCTGGTCAGTGGTCTGCACCATGTCTGGCTAGAGCTCTGAGCACTTGTTCCTTTTTAGGTGCCTGGAGGCTGAGGCAATTTCTTCCTGTGTCACCTCTGGCCCTTGAGCTTCCAAGAGGAAAGAGCTATATGGGACCTCATATGGACAATTGGGGCCATCTGCTCAGACAGACCAAGAGACACAAGTCAGCTGCCCAGGTACATTAAGGAGAGGGAGAGCAGAGATGTGGAGGTGGGGGGAGAAGGAGATAGAGGCAGTGAGAGGGGTAGGGAAGAAGGAGGAGAGGGGAAAAAATAGAAGAGCTCTCTAACTCCCTCCCCCAAGTCCCTCTGGGGTGTGGGGTGTGGGAGTGGTATGTGTAGCATGCTGTGTGGTATGTGTATATGTGTAATCATATATATGTGGTCTCTATGGTGTATTACACACGTGGCTGTATGTGTGCAATCTGTTTGACGTGTGTGGTGCATATTTTGTAGCTATATGTGTGTGGTCTATGTATATGTGTAGTTGTGTGTATAGTCTGTTTGAAGTGTGTGGTGTATGAATATGTGATTGCCTCTGTGTGTTCTGTGTGTGGTGAGTATAGATGTGGTTATGTATGTGTGGTGTGCACTTGTGGATGGTAATGAGGAGGGTGACAGTGACCAAACAAAGCAGAGAACGTTTGGTGCCAATGGACCATTTACAGGGCAGAAATGCCACCAGGGTAAGCAGAGGTGCCTTGGAGCGGCTGTCCATGTGCTTGATGGTCCCATTGCGCCATCGTGTGGCCAGCCCATGTGATAACCAACGGTGCCATCTCCACTAATACTCTATTCTTGGCTCCTAGGGTACTTGATCCTTATTCAGGGAAGAAGGTTGTGCCCAGGTGCCATCTACCTGGGAAGAGCACAGTTAACCATCTTAAAGAAACAGGAATTGAGGCAAAGCGGGATGAAAGAAAACAGAGGGGAGGAGCCTGCAGACTCTCGCAGACTCTGGTCTGAAACCCCAAGAGTTCCTAGAACAAAGTACTTTAAGAAGTCAGTCCCCAGTGCAGAGAAAAAGACACATAGATGGAAGGCCAGGTGGGCTCCCATAGAGCTGAGTCCCAGTGCCTTGGTGCTGGGGATCCAGGGGGAGAGGAGTCAGAGTCCAGATTGGGGAGGTGGGGGGGCAGTTAGAGAATTCTCCCACCTCCTCAGTTCCACCCCTCCCCCTCCTCCTGCTCCTGCTGCTCTGCTTTCTCCATCTTCTTCCCTCTTCTCCTTCCTTCTTTTCTTCTTCCTCCTCCTCCTTCTTCCTTCCAACCCATGTCTCTCACTCTTTCTTCCCTTCCCTTCTTCTCCTCCCTTCTCCCTCCTCTTCCAACCACTCCCTCTCTGCCCCTTCTCCCCCTTCTTCACTCCTGTGTCCTCCCTTAACCAGACAGTCTAGGGGAGTTCCCACATGGCTCCCACCTCTCTGAAGACTTCTCCCCTGCACTGAACCTCGTGAGTGAGTGTCCAAATTTGCACAGCCCCGTTTTTTAGGGGGAATTGCCTGTACTTCTCTTACCCCGAGGTCATATGAGGACTTGTGAATGGCTGCTATGGGACACTCAGACTGCCTATGCCTGAGACCTGTGGACTCACTCTACACTCAGTGACTGTGAGCTTGATAATTGCTCAGTGTCTCCACACTGCCCTTCCCAGATCGAATCTCAGGGCTAGATACTTCAATTCTGTTCCCAAAACAGGTACCCCAAGCACCATCATCTCTGAGGGCCAGAAATGTGGGACGGTTGCAAGTCATCTGACTCAGCAAGGGACAGAGACATGGCCCCAGGTTTGTCCCTTCTCCATAGGACCAAGAGCCCACAGAGGGCCAGCATCTCAGCCTGGCCATCTTTATCCTTCACTAAACTGCCAGTGACAGGCATGTTGCAGGATGTTGTATGACTTTTCCTAGGGAGACATGAACGAACACCTATTTACTCCGGATGGGGAACCCATAACAGACCACAGGAATGGTTCTGGTCTAGCTCAGTGAACCACTGGATTTATGCTGCTCACAGGAGGAATATAAGTGACTCTCAGGAGGCAGCCTCCTGGAAAAGCCCACCTCACATGAGTGACAGCTCAGCATCCCGTGTGCTCCTTGCACAACCTGCCTACAGCCCCCACCCCAGTCTCCTCTACCAGCAAGTGTTTACTGCTTTTCCTACCCCTGAGAGGAGCCCTGTGAATCTTGTGATTTCCTGAGCTTCCTAAGTCTTGGAAATATCACTCCTTGGAGTCTTAGGAACTCCTCCCCCACTCCGGAAGGGCTGAATTCAGAGGAAATAGCTGCACCACACTCGGGCTTAATGAGTATCTGTTGATTGATAAACCAGGTCAGTGTGGAGTCTCCAAGTACACCATGCCTGCAGGGCAAGGGCTGAGTGAGCGAATCCCAAAGCTGCTCTCTCCCTCTGACCCTCGAAGCTTCCTTTAGACCACCAAGTACTTTCTTGTCTTTTTACCTCTGTACTAGCTGGTCCCCTGCCCAGAATGCCCTCTCCACCTTGGCCCAGGCAGATTTCCTCTGCTCTTCCAGGGCTTTCTGCCCACTGTAGGCATAGCCAGGCTCCCAATGAGACCCCACTCAGACAGAGGAATTACCTGGCAGGGTCGTCACTGTCCATCCACCTGGCTCCCACCAGATGTACAGCTGTCAGAACCCAGGGCCCTGTCTGTATTCCTGCAGCTGCCTCTGGCAGGGGAGACTACAGAGCCTGCAAGTCCTTTGTGATGGTGAGAAGGGGGTAAGAGGAAAGAGGGGAGAGATGGAGAGGAGCAAAGGAGAAGTGGGCATGTCGGTGGGAGCAACGGAAGGAGGGAAGCAAGGCCCTGCCTCTTGGTGAC
>CABHPQ010175367.1:0-17870 GCA_902168405.1 Peromyscus aztecus
GCCCTTGGATGTGTGGCTTCCACTGGAACGTGGTCAACCGTCCAGGGGCCTTGCCCTTAAGGAAAACTGACTCCCCCTCCCCCAGCAGCTATCAATTGCCAATAGCTCCTTAGCTAGGGGTGGGACTTTGTGCCTGCCTCCCTCCCGCTCCATGCTGGATTTTGTCTGGCTTGAGTTCACATGCACAGCTACCCTGCTGTCGGGGAAAACACCATTTCTTTGTATCCATCCACCACCGCTGACTCGTACACTCATGCACCCCTTCTTCCACAGTAATCCCCATGCCTTGGGAGGAGGGCTGTGTGATAGAGATGTCCCCTTTAGGGACAGGCATTCTGTAACCTCTTATTCTCCGCATCATGACCAGTTCTGGGTGTCTGTGTTAATTTCCATCTACTGCACGAAGCTTCCCTGACGAGGGGTGAGCGATGCACTAACCTCCAGGTAGAACAAGTTATTAGGATTCAGTTTAATACCATGTTCGTTTTTCAAGTAATAGCAGCAGGTTCTCCCTTAGGGCCTAGGGCCTGTCTAGCCACAGGTTTGGGTCCTGGTATCAATGCCAGATATGAGGAACAGAATACAAATCAAGCCAGAAAGTGGTTGATTACTCCCATGAGATCTGTGCCACTGTTATACCAGTTGGCATGTCTTGCCAGGCCAGTCATTGTTGTGGCCCGAAGGGCTCCCAGCTGGGGAATTCTGGTGATTACTCTTCTCCTCCGGTAGGGTGTGTAGAATCTTCCAGCACTATGGAAGCTAACTAGAAGGGATAAAGTTTCCAGGTGAGTACCAGCTTGGCTCATCTGTGTTCTATGACTCAGGTACACGGTGTCTTCAGCAGTAAGGTTTTACTGTCAAGAAACCACAGCGTTGGCACTAGCTTGTAATCCTTGGGACCTTCCTAGCCAACAACTCCACAAGAATAGCCCGCTCCTGGCCTTTGTCTTTTAGCCTGGGGTGTCTAGAGGGGGCATCGCCACCCTGTTATAGGGTAACTCCCTTCAAAGTCTTTTGTTTATGTGTGTGTATCTATTTCAGGACCTTTCTATAGCAGTAGGTTTCCATGTAGCTTTTCAAAAGGCCTGGAGTGTTAGTTACCCCTCCCCTGTTCCCTCCTCCCCCTGCCCTTCCACCCCGTTTAACCCTTCCTGTTCCATTAGTCCCCTTTAACCCTGTAGACCACTGCATCCTAGCTCACCTCCCTTTAATATAACTTTAGAAGGAACATACTTTCTCCTATTTCTACTTTTTTCACTCCTAAAAGCTCAAGTGTTAGCATAACCAGTAATACTCCTGGAAAATATTGTAGAAACACACACGGTAATTTCTATAAATCCCCAAAGGGGATTCTTCATTGACATGCTCCCTAGAAGCAATAAAAGGTTGCCTCTTTAACATGACAAAAAGTCTATTTAAAACCAAAAGTCAAAATTACACTTAATGGGGAAACATGAATTATTCCTCTTTAAAACAGGGGCAAGACAAGGACAATCACCCCTCTTTAACTTGGGTCTAAAAATTCTAACAAAGCTTCTGGGGTGGGGAGGGAGAGAGAAATATACTCAAAGAGAAGGAAGAAAGCAAGCTTTCACGCTTTGCAAATGAAGTGAAAATCGCCTCACAATTACTAGAGACAGTCGGTGCCTGAGAGATCCAGGTGCGGCACAAATGAACCCAGGACCACAGCAGCACATCTCTTTCTGGTCGTCATCTCCCTTCCGTTTAGGCTTTAGGAAGCCGCTGTGATTTTATCGCTAAGTCCTATACATATCTTTTTTTTTTTTTAATGTGTTTTTACCTATACACACGTAGGTGCACCACATGTGTGCCTGGTGCCTCCGAAGGGGGTCTTGGATTCCCTGGTAGTAGAGTTACAGTAGGTTGTGAGCCGCCATGTGGGTGCTGAGAATTGACCACAGGGTCTCTGCAAGAACAACTCGTGCTCTTAACCACGAAGGCATCTCCCCAGCCCCATACATTCTTTTGTTTTTAGAAGATTTCATACAATGTATTCGTTCAATAGGGTATTACTGTCATGTTTTGGAGGGTAAATGAGAGTACTAGCAATAGTTTGCAATTCTTGGGGGTCTGTGGAATCCCACTGGCCAACAACTCAAGAAGAGGTGAACATTCCTGGTAATGGCGTCTAACTGGGGTACTGTCCCCCACTTCCTCTGTGGCCCATATATTTCTTATTAACATAGAACAGCATCTGAACTTATTTAGAACTGTTTTTGCTTTCAATCACTTGTAAACACCAATTATTTACAGTCACTAACCACAGAGATGACAGAGGATGTCACGTGGGCACAGCATTAAAGTCCTGTTTAAGACGGGTAAGAGCGAATTTTCTGGTCTGCATGGTGTCAGGCTACTTCCATTTCCTACTGTTCTTTTATCTCTTTCCTTTCTTTTCTTTTTCTTTTTCTTTTTCTTTTTTTCTTCCTTTTTTTTGTGTGTGTGTGTGTGTGTGTGTGTGTGTGTGTGTGTGTGTGTGTCTTCCTCCCTCCTCTCCATCTCCTCTACTTCTTTCTTTGACAGAATCTCCTCAGGAAACTCAGGAAACTCAGGCTGACCTCAGATTTGTGATGCGTGTGTGAATGTCTCCAGTATTAGAGATCCAGGCATGCGCCATCACACCCTGCTTCTTTGTTCTGTTATGATGTCCTAAGCCAGGTAACTGCCTGGGGGGTGTATTAAGAAGCGCCCTGTTCCTGGCACAAGGCATTAGACCAGCCGTCATGCAGGCCAGCATCTTTAGCTAACCATACCTTCTGGTTTCTGGTGACCAGACTGCTGTAGACGTTGCTTTATTACAAACTGCCCAAAACATAATGGCTTCAACAAAATGATATCATCGCTGTTATGATTCTGTGGTGAGTGGGCCTATACAGAAGTGTCTCTCACTGGGAATTTACAGGCAATGGATCTGAAGCCTCGGCTGCGCTGAATGGCGGGTCAGTTTTGGGGACTGAGCCCTCAGCCTGTGGAATCTGATGCTATCTACAGGCAAAACAACTGAATTAGAAGACACCCAACTGGTCCTTTGGAGAACTGATTTATCGGTAAAGGAAACCAGCGTCCCACACACTTCCTGGTGCTCAAGGTGTCTGAAGAGCTGCTCTTTCCCATCTGAGGCTGTCACCATGTTTGGAGAGAATGGTCTTCATTCAAGCTGTGGAGTTGTTCTGCCAGCAGCTCTAATTGGGGGTGTAGGGACCCCCAGCAGTCAGTGTTGAAGCTCCAGCTTGGTTAGGACACCTGGCTTAACCCTGCTCTTCCAGCTCTGGGCAGCTTCTTCACAGCTGTCAGGACCCATGAATGTTCCCAGGGCAAGGCTTGCGGCCGGCCCTCAGTAGTCCTTCCTCTTCAGTCTCGGCCCTTTACGGCTTTCTATCTTCTGAAGTCTCTACTCACCGCCATCGCTCTCCTTTGCTACACCCGCAGCAATCCTTCAGAGCTTCAGCTCTCCAAAGTCTGTGCTCACAGCTGTTCACGACTCTTGTCCCCTCTATGGGCGGCTTGTGTGTCTGGGACCAGCAGCCCCTGGAATCGTCTGCTCTTCATGCAACTAGTCTGGCCAACTCTACCTGTGATAAAAGACAGAAGGTGGCTAGATAAAGCTCTACCTGTGATTTAAAAAAAAATTAGGCAGTTTATAGGAGGGAGGGCTCCCAGAATGCTAGAGGAGCACCCTTCACTCAGCCAGTCCTCTGCCCTCGCTGTCATGGGGACGTCTTCCTCGCTCAGTTAAGGATGTCATCACGAAGGTCGGAGCACCTGTGGCAGGGCTATCTGAAGATGTAGTGGACCTCGTCCTCTGAGGGTCGTCTGAAGTCATCATGGCCTAGGCCGAGGCTCCCAGACACCTGAGGATTAGGGTGGTGGTCAAGACAGCTGTGTTAGTCCCCCTCAAAGGAAGGAAGTTTCTCTGGGCTATCAGCAACCGGCTGATGTCTCCTAGCAGTGTCAAGGGCCGGATTCGAATCTCCTTCAGGTAGCTACAAGGGTTTAAAACTGATTGCCCTGATAACGACTGGATAAATAACTGAGGCGCCTTGATTGACAGCTCCCACCGCCTCCGTGGAAATGGCTGCAGGTCCTTCAGCAGCAACGGCGATATCGCTCACAGTGTCAGGGGACTCGGGAACCGTGGAGACGACAGCTGTGAACCCTGATCCAGCCTTCATCCCTGCAGGTCGGGGATAGGTGCATGGTTTGTCCTTGGAAACTAACTGTTGCTTCAGCTAGGCATTTTGAAAGATCCGACAGCTGTTAGTCAAGTCTCCCACTCACCCTGTCAGAGAGATCCCATCTTTTGAAAGGGAAAATGTATAAGGGGTGCTTGTGACAAAGATTTGACACACAGTTACATACTTTTTCTTCAGCAATTTTTTTTTCCTGATAATTTGTGACCTTTGGCCAACTAACCTTAGGGAGGGGCATGGGCTCTTGGTCTGTGTCATCACTCACCACTGATGCTGAAAACACTCACACTTCTAGCTGTCTGGAATATGCAATGCGTTGTTATTGTCTAAGCCACCCTACCACGTAACAGCACGCCAGAGCGTCTCACTGCTGTCTAACTGGAACTTAGTGCCCGAGGACCCGCCAGCCGCCTCTCCCCTCGCTGGTGTTTTCTTACTGAGTCATATCGGGAACACTGACGACAAAGAAGAGAAGTTTAAGGTGCTGACTTCCTAGAAGCCAGCAGACTTGGTACTCATTTCCAAACTTGCTTTTGAACGAGGCTGGACTTCTGGTTTGCTTCTTTTCTTAGAATTGTACTTGAACAAGAAGGCAAAGCAAATTTAAAAACAGGCATTCCGTCTGTCCTCTGCTCACTTAGGCCTGCCCTGCCTCCCTACCCCTGCCTCCCCCAAAACGTCAGCAGGATCATTTAAAGAAAAAGGTTTTTGACAACTGGAATAAACACTGAGAGTCTGGGGCCTCAGCCTAGCGAGCCCCAGGCAAACAAGGACAGGAAGAATGGTACCCAGAGTCCATCTCTGACTCAATTAGGAAGAATCAATCTTGTCACTGAGTTTCCAAGGAAATTCAATTACAGGTCAAGTGTGGGAAGCTGGCTAACTGTGGCTTAAGCAGCGGACATGGCAGGCGGTCGATAGCTGCCTGGGGATGAGTTTGACTTCAAAGCCCCTGAATCTGCCGTGAGAAAAGGCAGATGTGGTCGCAGGCAGCTAAGGCTAGCTGACCACCGAGGAGCCAACCAAGGGTACAGACCGGGAACTGTGAAGGCCCCGACTGCCTTTAGTAGCTTAGTTACCGGTTAGGATGGGTGACTCACAGGGGCTCATGAGGGACCTCCAGCACCGGTGTGCCGTCTGTATGGGCAGAAACCATACTAGACACACACACAGTGCGCTGGAAGAGAAGTCAACTCTTCTAAGGGAAGGGGGGGGGGTTGGAGGTTGGTTTTTCCGCTGTGAAATTCGGAGTCGTTCGCCCTCTAGTGGTCACACAGATGTTTGCAAAGGCATGTTTGTAAGTTGAAAAAAAAAAATCCAGAAACTATAAATAAAATGACTAAATTCATTACATTAAGAACGAGTTTTTGGCAGAGTGTGGTGGCACACGCCTTTAATCATAGCATTCAGGAGACAGAGGCAGGTGGATCTCTGTGAGTGTGAAGCCAGCCTGGGCTACATAGAGAGACCCTGTCAATAATAATAATAGAGGCTAGTGGGATGGCTCAGTAAGGACATGCCTGATGACCTGAGTTGGATCCCTGGGACCCACCCTGTGGAAGAAGAGCAGGAACACTTTGAAAGCCCCCCCACTCCACACACACAGGGGAGTGCCCAGGGGGATAAATAAATAAATAAGTAAATATTAAAAAGCTCATTAAACACCTGATCAGAAGTGAAATACAAACCCAAAGAGAAACATAAGATGAAAGTGGCGTAAGCCATTTTCCCCCCTTTATAGACTGTGAGGACCCCCAAACCCAGAGCTGGACAGCGTACCCTGACGGTGAGTTCAGAGAAGCCAATAGCCTCGCATTTCCCCCCTGACAGCACAAGGACACACTGTAAGGCTGTGCGTGTCCCTGCAGAAATGACAGAAAACATTCACCGCCACAGTCACCGCCACAGTGTGGAAGTAACCCAAATGCCCGATACTGGGAGACCGCTTATGTGTGAGTCACATGATGGCTAAATATAATACAAGTGCGGGGAGGGAGGGGGAAGAGTTCTAGGTGCTGATCTGAGTGCCTGATCTGCCATCACTAACTGAAGCAGGGCCAGGAGAGGGTGCATGGTGCCTCTTTGAAACAAGGAAGGGAGTGGAACATACATGTGGGGGAAATGTCACCTTTCCTGGAAGGGGGGAGAGAAATGTCACCTTTACCGGAAGCGGGGAGAGAAGGCAAGGGAGGAATTGTTTTTCCACTACGTCTTTTTATACTACTGTGATTCCTAAAGATGTACATCTGTTTTTTTATTTTTAAATGTTCCCGAGACAGAGAGATGGTCTGCAGAGCAGAATGGAGTCGAACTTGTCCTTTGGGGAAGGAAAACACTAAGGAAGTGCCAAGGCAAGGGCATTTCCGGAAACCCCTCCACCGTAACTGGAAGGGCAGAACTTGGCAGTATCAGGGAAGTGACCCTAGCAATCAGCTAACTGTATTTGTGTTTGTTTTGTGAGTGGTAGGGTGGGCCCTCGGCATCTCACATGCTAAGCAGTGCCCTGCCCCTGACACACACCAGCCCACAGTTCTGTATTTAAATTTTTAAAAATTTTGTATGTGTTCTTTGTATGTATATCTGTGCACCACACATGTGCCCAGGGAGACCGGAAGATGACGTCAGATCCCCTGGGACTGCGGTTTCAGATGGTTGTGCGTCTCCATGTGGTGTCCGTAACAGAACCCTGGTCCTCTGGAAGAACAGCCATCGTAACCACTGAGTCATCTTTCCAGTCCAGCTCTGTGGTTATTAGAATCATTTATTTTTCACACAGTTCCAGAGAGTAAGACACGAAAGGAGAATCCATGAATCCACTTACCTAAGGACCCACGGTATACAGTGTGAAAACAACCTCTGAAGCCAGAGTCGGGCTTCCTCACGTGGGAAAAGCTGACCTCTTTCTGGATGGGGTAACAGCCCAGAAAGAGCCATGGCTTCGCTAGACAGCCAGCCACCCCACAGCTGCAAGGGAACTGACTCTGAACTGGATTTGGCTCCATTTCAGTCATTCAGTACCGGTATGGACAGAGGATGGCTCTTATTAGATGGCTGTACACCAAGGTCATGGAACACAGGATCAGTTCTCTCAGTCCTAGTCAGAGGAGAGGATTCATGGAGCCAGAGGGGACAGTTGGGTGGAAGGCAAGAGAAACAGACTGGCTACATGATGGAGAATTCCACAGTTTACATAATTTTAACCACTTTTTGAGGATACATTGTTTGTTTCAAAAGCCCACCCTCGCCAGGCATGGTGGTGCAAGTCTTTAATCCCAGCTCTAGGGAGACAGAGGCAGGTGGACCTCTGTGAGTTCCAGGACAGCCAGAGCTATGTAGACACTATCTCAACAACACCTCCCCTCCCCGGGGAAAAAAAAAAAAAAAAAAAAAAAAAAAAAAAACATGCTCATTGACCTCCTTCTGCCAGATGGCCTACCTCCTAAAATTGGTCTACAGCCTTTCAAAACATCATCGCCACGGAGTAAACAATGCTCCAAAGGGTGAGCCTGAAGAGGCTTTCAGATCCAAACTGTACAGACCTTTAAAATTAACTCTGTCATTAAGCAAGTGACACTAATTCACCCAAACATGTGGTGTGGAAAGACAAAAGATGGAGCGGCTGATAAACCACCGCCTAGTCACCTGTCCTGGCTAATTTTACCATGACACACGCTAGAGTCATCTGGGTACAAGAACTCTAGTTGGTAAGATCCATCAGATGGCCTGCAGGCAAGCCTGTAGAGCATTAATGATTGATGGGGGGTGCGGGGCAGCCCACTGTGGGTGGTGCCTTCCCTGGGCAAGTGGTCCTGGGGGGTATAAGAAAGTAGGCTGAGTAAGCCATGAGAGCAAGCCAGCATACAGAGTTCCTTCATGGCCTCTGCTTCAGTTCCTGCCTCGAGGTTCCTGCCCTGACTTCCCTTCATGATGGACTATAGCTGTAGGGGGTAGTGTTTACCAAAGAACCAAACGCAGACTAAGACTTCACCCGAGGTGTGAGACCGCATCTCCACTGTGATCCGCAGCTGGAGGCAAAGGTGACGGATGCATTCTAGAAATGACGGCTCAGACTGTCCAGTAGCTGGGTTTGGGGGTGTATATGGAGATGCAAAGCAAAAAGAAGCCAACTAAATGTATACTCTCTTGATTATATTTATATATATCACATAAATAATAAAGTGGCCAAAGAGTGTTGAGGTGACTCTTACTGGGCCAAGGCTGTACTTGGGCCAGTCTGAGTTACAGCTGCCAGTCAAGTATGTCCAAATCCAGATATCAAAGGAAACTAGGCTGATTCGTAAGAGTGGGAAAAGAGAAAGTGTGTGCAGTGAGTGTACCAAAGACTTATTATTTGGTTATTGAGAAACAGGTCAGGCATAGGACACTGGCCTTTAGTCCCAGAACTCCGCAGGCTGATGCAGGAGGAGCACAAATTTGAGGCTAGCCTAGGCTACATAATGAGTTCTGGACCAGCCTTGGCTATATATAAAAACTGTTTCAACAACAACCCCCACACACACAAATGGCATGTATTGGTGGGATCATGAAGTTTTAGTTACTTATTTGTGTGTGTGCAGTGTGTACCATGGTGTGTGTGTGTCTGTGTGTGTGTTGTGTGCGTGTGTGCGTGTGTGCGTGTGTGTGTGTGTGTGTGTGTGTGTGTGTGCGCGTGTGTGCGCTGTAGGCTAGAGGACAACCATGGGGGTTGGCTCTTTGCTTCCATTCATCACTTGGGTTCCAGGGATCTACCTCAGGCCATCAGGCTTGATGACAGAAAGAACGTTTACTGCCAAGCTATGGTCACAATCCCATAATGTCCCTAATGAAGCACACTTGGGGATTGGGAGGACCAAAGGGAATCCTTGTCAGTCTGCTAACTTCATGGTGCCCCACACATAACATGTTTAACATGTTTGTTTTGTAAAGAATTTCCCCCACCAGGTACATTAATAATTATAAAAACGTTGAAAGGCAGTGGGAAAGCATACTGAAAAACTCCTGAATTGTCTGAGACATGATCCCGCATTCCAATAAAGATCAGGATTTTTAAATGAACCTCGACGTCCCTCTGGCTTGGGGTCCAAGGCTGTCTGCACATGAATGACTGAAGTGGTCAAGGGATGGAGAGACATTTCCTCAGCATAGAAACATGTGTGTGATGCTCCAAAACTTGCTGCCGAGTCCTAGTGGGCTGAGTTCAGCCCAGAGGGTGTGGGACCACGACAGAGCGAAGGTGAACGCTTAGCTGGAGAGTAATGTTTGGATAGACTCTCCATGAGCTGCCTTTGCCTCCCTTGCAGATGAGTTCTGGGGATGGATGCCCTGACTGGGAAGGTGCCCCCCACCCTACCCCACCCCACCCCGCTTTGCATGCATGTCTTCCAGTACCGATAAATCAGGTAACTCAGCAGCAAACCGACAAAGCCTGTCCAGGTTGTTAAGCTGGGAGAGTACGGAACACTTGATGAAAAGGGAGTAACCCTTTAATTACTGCTGTGCTTCAGGGGTGCTGGGGTAGACAGTCTCTGTTTAGCGTCTCTGTGTGGAGGGCCGACTCCAGCTCTGGCCAAAGCTCCTTCCACAATAGCCACTGGGATTTTGGAACAGAAACTCTACATTTTCAAGACAAAGATGGAAAACCTTGGACATAGAGAGAAGAGATGGCTCACAGGAAAAAGGACACATGAGGGTCACCAACTATTCCACTAAGGACTCAGAATTAGGGACAATAACTGCATCATCATCATCACTATTATTATTTGGGGGGAGGGGTCAGGCATGGGGGTGCATGCCTTTAATCCTAGCACTTGGAAGGCAGAGGCAGGTGGAAATTCTGTGAGTTCAAGGCCAGCCTGTTCTATATAGTGAGTCCAGAATGGCCAGAGCTGCCTGTCTTAAAATAATAATAATAATAATAATAATAATAACAACAACAACAACAACAACAACTTTAAAAATAAAAGTTAATGTGTTTGGGTGATTTGCCCAGATGTCTGTCTGTCCACCACATGTATCCCTGGTGCCTGTGGAGGCCAAATGAAGATGTCAGGTCCCCTGGAACTGGAGTTACAGATGGTTGTGACCCACTATGTGGGTGCGAGGAACTGATCCCTGGTCCTCTGGTAGGGTAGCAAATACTCTTAACCACTGAGCCATCTCTCCATATTTGAAAGGATAAAGCCAAATGGTACTGAGATTATTCCTGCTTTCTTCCCGGGCGGCAGGGAGTTATTATAAGGTCTTCTGTATCGCAGCCTAGCCTCTCCACTCTCCTGCTTCCGCCTGCTCCAAGTGTTGGGATTATAGTGTGCACACCACGCCTGGTTTGTGTGGTGTTCTCAGCTCAAACCCAAGGCTGCGTGCATGCTACCAACTGAGCAGCATCCCCAGCCGCTACTGCTCTTGGAACCTGACAACACCAAACACGAGTCCTCAAATTTGAGCGGCACTGCTCTGTAAGACATCTGGCCACAGGCTATGATTGGTCCAGATGGACAGGATTTGTTGTTAGTGACTGAGGAGGATGCTAGTGACATGAAAGAGTCTTTTGACAACGATTTTGAAACCAAGCCATAAAACAACAACTTCTCCTTTGCCAAAAGCTCTCTAAGCCATTTTTCAGGAGGCAGCCTCAGAGTCGTGACCTCGGGACGCGAGTGGGACCACAAGGCACTGCAATGAGCAGAACTCGAGAAACAAGAGCAGGGTCTCATGGGCCTGGGGTGGCAATGAGACCTGCCAGCAGCTGTGTGATGGACCAGGGCTGTGCACACACTTCACCTAGTCCAGCAAACTGGGAACAGGTAATTCCACCTAGGCTCTTGATTATCGGGAGTCAAGTCCCTGTTTCTGTGGGGCCACTTCAATTTCTTATTACTGGTTCGTCAACTGACAGGGAGATTGATTTAAGTGTGGCCTCTGTTTCCTCGTCAGTCAACATACGATGAAGATCCTTCTTCCTGCAAAATCCAGCGCTACACACCGTTACCTCAGGCACAGAACTCTTTTTTTTTTTTCTTCTTCTTTTCTTTTCTTTTTCGAGACAGGGTTTCTCTGTGTAGCTTTGCGCCTTTCCTGGAACTCACTCTGTAGCCCAGGCTGGCCTCGAACTCACAATGATCCGCCTGGCTCTGCCTCCCAAGTGCTGGGATTAAAGGCGTGCGCCACCACCGCCCCAGGCACAGAACTCTTGCTTGGGAACAACTGTGTGGATTTTTCTCCTCCTTCCATATTTCAACATGATACGAACATTGACCATGTTTCTGACATTCAGTATCCTTTTGGGAGAGGTTGAGACAGGGTTTCTCTCTGTAGACTTGGTCTGTAGACCAGGCTGGCCATGAGTTCAGAGATCCACCTGCCTCTCTGCCTCTGCTGGGACTAAAGGCATTCAACATCACCACCCAGCTAACATTCAGTATCTTATATAAACAGGCCTTGTGCTCACAGCCAAACGTATTAGGACAAAGTCAGGTTTGAACCTCTCATTCTTATTTACCGATCTCTGGGGAGCTCGAGCCACGTGGAGACACTCCACAGGGAAGTACAGCGGTCCTCATGGCTGAGGAACCAGAAAACGCAGCTGTTGGTCATCAGCCACTCGTGTGAGTCACCCTGGATGCCCAATCAACATGACATGGAATAGAGCTGCCCAGTGCACTTGCAGAATCATCAAATGGCAGAAGGCTACAGCTTTAAGCCACCAAACATCAGGGTCTTACATTTCCTAGCAACAAATGGGCAAATCCCCTGACATTTCCAGTTCTTGGTGCTTCTGGGATCCTTCCGGGGGGGATGTCTCTCCCCGGCCTCTGACAGCACTTGAGTTTGAGTGCCCTGCAGGTCAGTCACTCCTCACCCACCGCTGTGTCACGCTGGTTAGGCCTCCAGGGTGACTCACTCGAGTGGCTGATGACCAACAGCTGCGTTTTCTGATTGCTCAGCCGTGAGGACCGCTGTACTTCCCTGTGGAGTGTCTCCGCGTGGCTCGAGCTCCCCAGAGATCGGTATATAGGAATGAGCCGATTCTAGTTCTTTCCTCAAGCCTGACTTTGTCCTATTGGCTGTGAGCACAAGGCCTGTTTACATAAGACACTGAACTTCCAGAATGCTCACTTCTCTTGTGTTTCTCACTTCTGTTCTTCTTGACCCTGTGGGTTTATGCCTTCTAAAATTTTGTTTTTTTATTTTTTTATTTACTTCATGTGTAAGGGTGTTTTGTCTGCATGTATGTATGGGTACCACATCTGTCCCTGGTACCTGTGGAGACCAGAAGAGGGTATTGGGTCTCCTGGGACCAGAGTTACAGACAGCTGTGAGCTGCCATATGGGTGTTACGAATCCAACCCAAATTCTCTGGAAGAGCAGCCAGCACTCTTAACCACTGAGTCATCTCTCTGGCTCTTGGTTTATGTCTTAAAAAATTCTTTTTTTGTATTTAATGTGGGGGGGGAGTTGAAAGTCAATTTTATCTGTTTAATTTGCTTGTGTAATTTGAAGTTTCTCCTCCCCTCTCTTTCTCCATGTTCTCACCCCCGACAGGGTCTCACTGTGTAGCTCTCGCTGGCCTGGAACTCATATAGACCAGATGGCCTTAAACTCACAGCAATCCTCCTGCCTCTGCCTCCCAAGTGCTAGGACCAAAGGCTTGCTCCACCACACACAGTCTGTCTTCTGCATTCTTAACCTATTCACAGAATATTCTCCTCCTAGAGTCTGCAAAGCCCAGAGTTGGGGGTCTAGGGTCAGTCTCCTCCTTGCTTTTTGAGGGGCTTACCATTTGTTTCTCCCCTGAGGCCCCCATCCCTGGAGTCTGCCAGTGCTCCTTGAGTAACGAAGACATCTCTATATCAGTGTCTGGGCTTTTCAGTTCAGTGACCTCAGCATCGAAACAACCACCTCAGCCATCATTTTGGCCTTCTCCTCCACCTTCGGGGGGGCCACGCCACCGCCCCTCAGCCACGGGCCAAACCCTGACTGTGTCACCTCCCAGAGCGACAACCCTGAAGTCACCATTGCAGACTGGCCATTCATCACCACGTGAGGAAGGGCTCTCCTCTCTGTGGGGCTGATCCTGAGGCCTGTGGTACCTCCTACCCCGTCACACGAACCCCTCAGAGGGTCTTGTGTCTTGTCCTCTCTCTCCTTTTAGCTGGCTCTCTGAGGACTGTGCAGACAGCCCCAGCAGACAGAGCTGGGTTTTTGTTTGTTTGTTTGTTTGTTTGTTTGTTTTTGTTTTGTTTTTTTGGTTTTTCGAGACAGGGTTTCTCTGTGTAGCTTTGTGCCTTTCCTGGAACTCGCTCTGTAGACCAGGCTGGCCTCGAACTCACAGAGATCCGCCTGCCTCTGCCTCCCGAGTGCTGGGATTAAAGGCGTGCGCCACCACCGCCCGGCTAGAGCTGGGTTTTGTTGTGGACCTCTCAGTTCTTGCCATCTGAGACACATCCTATGTAGCCCAGGCTAACCCATCACATCACCTGGTGACAGAGGCAGGTTTCAGGGTGGACGCTTGACCAAAGATAGATCAGTTTCTTTCGTGGTGACTCATGAATGCGGCTCCAGTGCATGGATGGGAGGCTGGTGCAAGATTAGAGAGCTTTTTAGGGATGCATCCTTCATCAAAAGCTGAGTTTTCAGACTTTCGTTGAAGCCTTCAGGCGAGTGGGGCTGTTTTCAGTTTGGGAGGCTGGGAGGCCAGAACGTCTGCCACTCTGAAAGGGGAGCCTCCTTTGCAGGCTGCCATACCAACCTGCCAGGCAACGGTGGTACAGCTGTCATTATGGGGGTAACCGCCTGTGTGCTGAAAGACCTCCCCCCCCCCATGTTGCGGAATATTTGTACACTGTGTAAAGATGTATTGCTGTGATTGGTGTAATAAAAAGCTGTATGACCAATAAATAGCTGGGCAGGAGAGATAGGGTGCGACTTCCGGGCAGAGAGAGGAAGAGGAGAGGAGAAGCCATCAGACTTGGAATGTGTTGAACATACAAAATGGGAGAGAGGTATGAATAAAAGTATGGGTTACTTTAAGTTACAAGAGCTTGTGGGACAAGCCTAAGCTAAGGCCAAGCTTTCATAATTAACGTAAGTCTCCGCGTCATCATTTGTGGGCTGGTGGTCCAAAGAGAGTCGGACAAGACAACTTGCTATACCACAGGAGGGCATTTATACTTGGTGCTGTGGATCTGGTTCGAGGCCCACAGCTGGGGAGGTCCTAGGTCCTGGGGGTGAACACACTGCTTCTGTTTTGCTAAGTGGACATATTGTCAGACTGTCTCCTAAATGTTCGTGTTAATACTCACAGACCAGTGCTGCTGCTCTTGGCCCTGTCAGAGAAGGTTCTGTTTTCAGTGAATGGTGACTAATACAGAGACTCCCATGGTTGGTCAAAGTGCTGAGAGTACATGACTCCTGAGTGCTCGATTCTAACAGGACATCATACCATCCCTGACAAGGCTCGGAGAGCATCACAGGAGAGGGAGGAGGGAAGAGCCGGAGGATGGGGAGGAAGGCTGTGACGTGCTTGTTCTGGGCATGAGCTAGCCATTGCACTCATGAACTCACAACAATTGCACACGGACTGCACAAGACCTGCCCTGACAGCATTCGGTCATGGGTGGGGAAGGGGCTTCCAGAGGGCTGTTGGCAGCTAATGGCTGCTGGGGGAAAGGGAGACGTTGTCTTGACTGGAGAAGGTACTAGTGAGGTATTTGTGCTCATGCAGGCAGTTCTGGTTAAACTCAGTGGGTCACAGAACAAAATTAAACTAGATAAGGATGGGAGGGGGAAAGGGGGTGATGGGGGAGGGGGCTGAGAGAGTAGGTGTGCCTGACCAGAATGTATTACATATATGTATGAAGTTGTCAAAAAAATAAATTTTAAGAAGAAAAGAAAGGCAATCCTTGTGGTCAACAAAGCCAGCCACAGGGGAACTTAATGACCCTGGAGTGGTCTACTTGGAACCAGACCCACAGCTGAGGCTTCCCGCCTTACCCAGGATGTTCTTGTGGCCTCACTAAACCCGCTGTCCAGAAAGTCATGCCCTAAAGTGGCCCAAGAAAGACACAAGGCAACAATTCTCTGAAAACAAAACTCCCTCATAAAAACAAAAGCAAAAACAAAAACAAAACACACAAAAAAAAGGAAAAAGAAAAAACTTCAAACATGGTCTACAGCGCCCCCTGGTGGATAACATTTTTCAACTCATAGGCGTCTTTTTTTTCCCTGGGGGGGGGGGGCGGTGGGGGCAGTATTCTGCACACAGTATACTCCTCAGTGCATCTAGGTCAATTTAAAACATCTCTCCTAATTCAAAAAGCATGTAATTGCTGCTACTTAGAATCCTGATCACA
Organism: Peromyscus aztecus; assembly: GCA_902168405.1. Lineage (NCBI taxonomy): Eukaryota > Metazoa > Chordata > Mammalia > Rodentia > Cricetidae > Peromyscus > Peromyscus aztecus. The sequence continues at coordinate 15,563 of CABHPQ010175367.1, forward strand.
GAAAATTCCCACAGCCCTTTGTAGCCCGAAAGTACAATCCCAAAGAAAGCATGTCTCCAAATTGTGCAGTTAATTTAGAATGGGCTAGAACATCAGGAATCAATTGTTATAACTATCAAAAAAGAGAAAAATATGACGGAAGAGCCATGGCACTAAAAAGTGTAAGGCAGTCGGATTTTAGAAGCCAGCAAGTTCGCCGAGTCCCGGTCTCACACCTTCCATTCGCCTCTTTTCTCCCCAGATCTCACGGAAATGAACAAAGAGAGACAATTCAACAGCCACGAGGATGATCACTTCCGGCAAATTCAAAACTGGAGAAAATGCATCCGGAGAAAACAGGAGGAAGGGCCGTTTTCCTGTTGAGAGCCAAGCTAGCCTAGGCTGACCTCAAAGGAGGCTCAGGAGGCAGGAGGGAAGGGCTCGGCCGACAACCGGCCTACCGTGGGCCTCAGGGTCCCGGCAGTGGAGTTTCCGAGCTGTGCTGGATCCTAGGAGGCAGATCTATGACCTCACTGTCCCTCTTTCGCTAAGTCACAGAAGGAAACTTGCTGAGAAGAGCAGGTGCAGCCCTCAGCAAATCCCAGCTGCCACTCCAACCCAGTTGCTGTCACGCACCACTCGGACGTCGGCTCCCACTAGAGGAGCTGAGCCGGGAGAGAGCCATTCAGTCTCATCATGTCGGGCACAGAGCAGTGGATAAAGGAGCCCCACGTACACACGGTCTCTACAGGTCGCTCAAGCCCAAGGTGTCCTCACCTTACTCTTGGAGATGCTCCCAGTGACCCATCCAATCCTGGTGCCTGATCTGAAAGGGCCTGGGGGCTTCTGCGCTCTCATACAGCGCCTGTGCCCTACTCTGTACTCAGGTGGTTCTGAAGGGAGATGACGGCCCATTGCAGGAAGCTAAAGATGCTCTGTGCATGTTGGAGGAATGCACGTCATCTCCATTGCATCAGCCTACACCTCCGCTCCCAAGCTCTTTAGAACCATCAATGTCCTGGGGAAAGTGGGTAAGGGCCATTGGAAGATATGCAAAGTGACCCCCCCCATATTAATGGTGGAAACCTGAATTGTAACAAACAGCTTATAGTACCGAGTGCGTATCCACACAATGCAGCAAAATGAATGGGATTCAGTGTATGTAACACACAACGGAACCCTGAGAATATCCTGGGGAAACAGACCTAAGAGGACAGTGGTTCGTTCCTGCTGCATGAAGTACCTAGAACAGGCAAACTCATAGGAAATGGAGCGGCCAGATGGTAGCGAAGAAGTAGCCTTCATTGGATAGGCACAGTTTTTCTTGGGGATGGTAAATACAGTGACGGTGGTCACACACAAAAATGTCACTTGCTTAACTGCCCCCAAACTGTAAATTTACAAATGGCTAAAATGGAAATTTGTACGTCTATTATATATCTAAAAAACTAACAAAAACTATTTGTTGGAGAAAAAGAAGCAACTACAGAATAAAGAATTTTTGGAAATTTAGAACATAATGGCAAAAACAGAAAACTAAATAGGAGTAGGGAATCATGGGATGGGCTACTTTAAAAATCAGTGTGACTTGGAAAGGCAGCCAAGGAGCTTGCTTAGAAAAAAAAAAAACAAAACTGAGGACGCTATTTGGATTTATAATTATTTCCATCTTTAGTCAATTCTATTTCCAAATAAGTCTGTGGTCTCAATCTAAAAAATAGAAGAAGAAGAAAAATTAAAAAATCAGGCATAAACTCAAAAGTGCCGTGTTTATTCCACAATGTAAAAAAAAAGTCCTTGGGGTTGAGGATTTAGCTCGGTGGTAGAGCACCTAGGCAAGCACAAGGCCCTGGGTTCGGTCTTCAGCTCGGGAGGGGGGTGTGGCGGTGGTGTCGTGGTGGGGGGAGTCCTTGGACTGTTGAGATGGCTCCGTGGGTAAAGGCACTTGTCACACAAGCCGTCTGTTGCTCTGAGTTCGATCCCAAGAATGCTCATAAAGGCAGGAGAGAACTGATTCCACAACATTGTGTTGTAGAATATTAATTTAAGATGTGTTACACCTGTTTACGCTGTGGACATTTGTTTAATGATGCAGAGATGTGGTGCATTCCTTTATGTTGCATTTGTCTAACTCTGTGAAGCTGTGTTACTTTGCCTGTCTAAAACACCTAATGGTCTAATAAAGAGCTGAACAGACAACAGTGAGACAGGAGAGAGGATAGGTGGGGCTGGCAGGCAGAGAGGATAAATAGCAGGAGAAATCTGGGAGGAGAGAAGAGAGATCAAGGAAGGAGACAAGAAGGGGCCAGCTACCCAGCCACACAGCCAC
>CABHPQ010175368.1:0-28239 GCA_902168405.1 Peromyscus aztecus
TTCCATGTTCTGTTCCTTCTTCACTTTTCTTACTTCCCACCAAAAATTATATTTGAAATGTACCCTTGTACATTTATTTGTAAGACACTTAGTGCGTATTTCTATTTTTAATGTCCACATGCCTTTCTGAGTGTCCATTTTACTGAGTATATATTTATTGAGCGTTTACAACGTTAACGATATTGTGCTAGTTGCTATGGAAAATGTAAAAACTCAAGATGACAATATCTCAGCCCTCAAGAAGTTAACATACAGCCATAACAAAAGAGGGACTATAATAAATATTGAAAGAGAGTAAGTATGAATAAATTTCTATACAGCTGAGAGAGAAACCAGTTCTAGCCATGGGACATATGCATAATGGAGAGATAGAAATTGACCTTAAGGCCTCACCGTGAGTTTTTGGTAGGCCTTCAAAGACTGGGCAACATTTAGGGAGGAAAGGAAAAGGGGAAGAACCCCAGAATAACAAGGATCAGAGGCAGAAAGGAAACAAGACACGCTTGATAAAATTGTTATAAGGTAGAACAAGGAGCAGCCATAGCATCTTTTAAATACTGTTCTTTTGATCTCAAAAGTATATAATTGCTGATATTAAGTACTTGTTTTAAGGATAAAAATTGACATTTAAATTTGTATAAGATGTGCCAACTTGAAGCTTTATCACAGGTGATTTAGAGTGTAATGCTGAAAAAAAGGGTGTCTACTCTGATTTTTTCACCATTGCTGGGAACGGCACTTAGGGCCTTAGACATGCTAACACATGCTGTGACACTGAGCCACATTCCATCCTCATTTTCTTTTGAGAATTTGATAAGCTTTTCAGTCTTGCTGGATTTTTTTTTTTTGTAGCTATTTGTGTATTCACAAGATAGCCAGATAGAACAAGGATGCTAAGTTATTTTACTTGATATTCACGTAAGTGTTATACTCTATTGATTTCCAAAATGAATGCATGAAATGAGTTGTTGTGATAGAAAAAAGAAGATAGAAAAAAGAAAATAAGTTGGCTCAGTGGTTAAGAGCACTTGTTCTTACAAAGGACCCGGGTTTGATTCCCAGAATCCACATGAAGGCTTACCATTTCCTCAGGCACCAAGCATGCATGCAGTAATACAGACATACATGCAGGCAAAAAACTCATATACTCAAAATAAATCTTTAAAAAAAGAAAGAAAATATTAAAACACGGGCATGGAGAGATGGCTCAGTGGGCAAAGGAAATTACTGCACAAGCCGAGCAACCTGAGTTCAATCCCCAAAACCCAAGTAAAGGTAGGAGAGAGGGCTCCAAAAAAGTGTCCTCTGACCTCCACATGTGCACATGGCACAAGCACCCACAAATACGATGCACACACAATAATTTTAAAGTATTGAAATGTGGGGTTTTTGTTTGATATGTATATTTTGTATATTCCATAATGTGCCATTAACTGTTTACAGAAATTATAAATTATGTGTACTCAAGGCCACTTGTTCATGAAGTTTTGCTATTCCATCTTATTTAATTTGGGGACCAATTTTAGGAAAGAGGAGTAATAGTGGTAGAAATTCACTCCTGGGTTGTAGGTGAAATAAGCATACTGAAAAGATGGTCATTTCTAATGGACTTTAAATTACTGTTGATCACTTTTTACTGCTTTCTGGAATTTAAGCTGTTATGCTTTGAAAAAGAGAGCATGTTATCCAGTGTTCCTATTTACTACCTCTTTCTGTATTTGCACTTATATATTTTCCTGTGTGTGTGTAGGTCTTCTGTGGACTTATATTTGTTCGTTTGCTAAAACACAGATGTTTTTCACATCTCACACAAACAGGTGAGAATGACCACATTAACTCACCGTACCCGTCGAACTGAAGTCAGTAAGAGCACTGAAAAGAAAGTAGAAAGTGAAGAAGACACCAATCAAGAAAGGAGTCCAGAGAGTGAAGACCCTGGAGACTCTAAGGATATCCGCCTAACTCTTATGGAAGAAGTATTGCTCCTGGGACTAAAAGATAAAGAGGTAATGACATTAGGTTTGCTAAGTTTAGCTCAAAGACACAAATCTTAGAATGTTTTAGGAAATAAACTTTAGCCACGTTGATTTTGGAGGAACATGGGAAAGAGAATATCTGCAAGGTAAAATCCAAAAATACAATTATTTGAAGTATAATTTAATTGAAAAATTATGGAGAACAGAGATCGATAACAGTGTTAGCACTTGTGGTTTCCCAGCTCAGTTTAATGGTTAATGGTGAAGTAATGATCTCTTATTAAAGCAAGAAAAAGAGGCCCATTCAGTCAAGTCTTCTTGAGCCTGGAAGAGAAGTCTTTCATTGTTTTGTTTTGTTTTGCTTTGTTTTTTTTTTTTGTATTTTTGAGACAAGGTTTCTCTTTTGTAATCTTGGCTGTCCTGGATCTTCCTCTGTAGACCAGGCTAGCCTGGAACTCAGAGATCCACCTGACTCTGCTTCCTGAGTGCTGGGTTTAAAGGTGTGAGCCACCACTGCCCGTTGAAGAATCTTAAAAGACAAGAACAACAGCAGATATGGTGGCATAGGCTTGTGAGCTCAGTATTCAGGAGATAAGGGCAAGACCATGAGTTCAAAGCCAACCTGATATACCTAATGAGTTATAGGCTAATCAGGGCTATATAGCAAGACCCTATCTCAAAATTAAATAAGCAAATAAAAACAACAGAAAATATGTGTGACTGTTTTACGGAAACAAATGATGACTAAGTTTCTTATAGTAAAAATAATATTTTTCAGCCTAGGATTAATGATACAGATCTGTAATTCCAGCACTGGGGAGGTGGAGGCAGGAGGACCAGGAGTTCAAAGTTATCTCAACCACATACTGAGTTGAACTGAGGTACTTGACAGTTTGAAACCCTGTCTCATAAAACCAAAGGAGATCTGGGTGTGGTGGTGACATACACCTTTAACCTCAGCACTCGAGAGACAGAGGGAAGCAGATCTTTGAGAATTCTAGGCCAGCCTAGTGCACATACTGAGTTCCAGGTTAGCCAGAGCTATGTAGAGAGTCCCTGTCCCCACCCAAAAAAGGGGGTTAGGGAAGGGAGAACAATAGGTTTTATTTTGTTTTCTTGTTTTTTCATTTTCTTCTGTGGATCTTTAAAAATAACAATTGGTTAAGGGCTTGTTTTTGTTTTTGTTTTTCATTTGTGTATACATTTATGTGAATGTATTCCATTTGTGTGTCAATGCCTGCGGAGACTAGAAGAGGGGTCAGATTCCCCTGGAGCTGGAGTTATAGACATTTGTGGGCTGCCTACTGTATGTGCTGGGAACTGAGCTCAGGTTGTCTGGAAGAGCAGAAAGCAGTCCTGTTGTAACTATTGAGTCATTTTACCAGCCTCAATGAAGATTAATTTTAAAAAATCATTTTTCAACAGCAACCCCCATTTAAAAAAAAGTAATGCCTATTATCCCAATATGTGGAAGGCTAAGGGTTGTTAGAGAGTCCAAGGCTACACTGTACTACATAATGAGGCCAAGACCACCTAGATGACATGTCAGTACCCTGTCTCAAAAGCAAAACAAAATAATAATTTCATTTCTTTATTTCTAAATTTCTCCTTACTCATAGAAAATTTAGGCCAAGTGCCATGGTGCAGTTCTGGCATTCAGGAATCTTAAGGCAGTATAATCAAGGATTCAGTATCAGCCTGGGCTACATAGCAAGTTTGGGGACAGCCTAGATTACTTGGTGAAACTTTGTTTCAAAGAAAAAAAAGCCGGACTGTGGTGGTGCGCACCTTTAATCCCAGCACTTGGGAGGCAGAGGTAGGTGGATCTTTGTGAGTTGGAGGCCAGCCTGGTCTACAGAGGGAGATCCAGGAAAGACACAAAGCTACACAGAGAAACCCTGTCTTGAAAAATCAAAAAAAAAAAAAAAAAAAAGAAAAAAAATTTTTTTTTTTTTATTTGAGTCTCATGTAACCCAGACTGTCCAAAGACTCACCATATAGAAGGTGGTCTTGATGATCCTCCAGTCTTCACCTCCAGAGTTCTGGAATTAAGGCATGTGTCACTGTGCCTGTTTTATGTAATTCTGGGAATTGAACCCAGGGCTTCATAAAGCTAGACAAGTACCTTATCAAATGAGTGACATTCCCCAGTCCAACAATTTTCTTTCATTGTTTTTTGTTAGAGACAGGTTTTGCTATGTATTCTTTTTTTAAATTTATGATGATGATGATGATGATGATGATGATGTATACAGTGTTCTGCCTGCATGTATGCCTGCAGGCCAGAGACGGCACCAGATCTCATTGTAGATGATTGTGAACCACCATGTGCTTGCTGGGATTTGAACTCAGGATCTTTGGAAGAACAGACAGTGTTCTTAACCTCTGAGCCATCTCTCCAACTCCCAAAAGGTCTCTCATAGTACACTTTTTTTATTTTTGAGACGAGGTTTCTCTGTGTAGCTTTGCACCTTTCCTGGAACTCACTCTGTAGCCCAGGCTGGCCTTGAACTCACAGAGATCCACCTGGCTCTGCCTCCCAAGTGCTGGGGTTAAAGGCATGCACCACCGTCGCCTGACTTTGCTATGTATTCTTAACTATACTAGAACTCACTAGCTAGACCAGACCCTCAAACCCACAGCAATCTTCCTGTTTCTTCCTAGAGAGAATACTTACTTTGTAGTAGATTGGTCTTGAGATAGTTTTCCAAGTGTTGGGGTTAAAGGCATGTGCCACCACTGTCTGACTAAGAGTTTTGGTATCTATTAGAGTCCCAGCACTCAGGAGGCAGCACTCAGGAGGCAGGCAGATTTCTGTGAGGCCAGCCTGGTCTACAGATCGAGTTCCAAGACTGCCAAGGCTACTCAGAGAAACCCTGTCTCGCGGAAAAAAAGCAAAAAACAAAAACAAAACACCTATAAGAGAAGGAAGCCTATTAGTTTTAACTTGGTAATAATTTTTAAAAATTTTTTACAGTTATTTGTGTGAGTTGTGTGTATATTGTGTGTATATGTGTGAGTATGTGTGAGTATATGAGCATGCCACAGTGTACAGAGGTCAGAGAACAATTTATGAAAGTTGGTTCTCTTATTCTCCAATGATATTTTGTTTTTACATTTATTTAGAGTGTGTGTAGTTGTCTCCTTCCACTGTGTGGGTCCCAGGGATGAAATCTAATTTGTCAGCCTTCATGGCAAGCACCTGTACCTGCTGAACCATCTCACCACCTCTTTTGGTGACAGTTTTTTAAGCTTACGTTTCCAGAGTCAGGTGTGGTGCTCATGCCTATAATTGCCACACATAGGCGGCTAAGGCAGTGCTACATAGTATGGCCCTATCTCACTTAACCAAAACTTGAGCCAGGAATGCAGCTCACTTGATAAAGTGCCTGCTTACTATCCAGGAAGCCCTTGGTTTGACCCTAAGTACCGAAACCCCAGACCACTCAAGAAGTGGAGTAAGGAAGATCAGAAATTTAGGGTTATCCTGTTCTCCAGAGGGAGTCTGAGGTCAGCATAAGCTACATGAGAACCTGTTTCAAAAAAAATTTTTTTATGAAAATTTTAAAAAAAATTGGAAGTCTGCTGGGCGGTGGTGGCGCACGCCTTTAATCCCAGCACTTAGGAGGCAGAGGCACATGCATCTCTGTGAGTTTGAGGCTGGCCTGGTCTACAGATTGAGTTCCAGGACAGCTAAGGCTGTTACACAGAGAAACCTGTCTGGGGGGTGGGGGGAGGGATTGAAAGTCTAATTTAGGTCACTACCTGCATTTTCCTTTTAGTTTCCTGATTGTGTAGAATGAACACTGAATCTTGTCAGTAGTTATTGCTCATTGTGAATAGTGCAAGTATATTAAAAGGGCCATTTGCCTTTGTGTGTGCACTCTACATGGGCTATTAAAAAAGAAGAACTTTGTCTTGCTCATTATTATATCCAGTTTTAAAGCCCAAAGAAATGAGCCAGAGATCAAAGTTCTATTTTGACAGTAGGAGAATAAAGCTTAAGCTACTTCCTTCCTGGTTCCTCCCAGTTCTAAAATGCACACTGTTCTAAAATATATGATACCAAAATTAAGATAAATCCACCTGCCATTTAAAATTGGGCCTTTGGCTATAACCACTGAGCCTGTAAATTACTGTGAGCCTTTTGTCTCCTTCATAGTTTGATTAGCTTGCGCGTTTTTTAAAAGCTTTACTTGCTTGACCCTGCAAGGTAGGGAATATTCTCTCTTTATGAGGGTCGAAGCAAAATGAATATCTGGGAGTTTATTGTTGAAGTCTACATTTAAATTTACTCTAAGGTTAACAAAGGAGCTTGAAAACAAATATCATACAAACATAAGTATTTAAAGATTTATTTTTATGTGTTTGTTTGTCTGCATGTATGTGTATTACCATATGTGTGCAGTACCTGCAGAGGCCAGAAGAAGACACTGGGTCCCCTGGACTGGAGTTACAGATGATTAGCTGCCATATGGGTGCTTGGAGTCAAACCCAATTCCTCTGTAAAAACAGCCAATGCTCTGAACTTCTGAGCGGGATAGGAGAGAACTGACTCCACAAAGTTGACCTTTTGCCTCCATACATGCACATGGTATGAGTGCCTACACATACATCATGCACACTCACAATAATAAATTGTTTATGTGAAGAATTGTAGTGTTGACTCTTCAGAATAGAAAGGGGGGACAGTGGTTCTGCTCTGGAATTATTGCTGTTAAATGGCTGCTTTGTTTCCTTTCCTGTGGCTGTGATAAAATACCCTGACCAAAGCAACTTAAAGGAGGTTCATAATTCCAGGTTACATTCCATTCTGTCAAGGATAGGAACTTGAAGCAACTTGTCACATCATATCCAGTCAAGAGCAGAGAAAAATTAATTAATACGTGTATTCTAGTGTTTAGCTCCCTTTCTCAAAAGAGATCAGAATTTCCTTCCTAAGTAATAGTACCACTCAAGGTGGGTTCTTCACAGGTGATTCTAGATTATGTCAAATTGACAATTAAAACTAATCATCAGAGATGGAGAGATGGTTCAACAGTTTAGAGCACATACTGCTTTTCCACGTGACTTGAGTTCTGTTCCCAGCATCTTTATTGGGGAGCTCACAGCAGAGTTCACTATCACAGACCTGTAGTCCCAGCTGTCTGAATGTTAAAGGCCAGCCTGTTTTACATAATAAGTTCAGACCAAACAGGAGTTACATAGCCAAACCCTGTATCAGGATTTAAAAAAAAAAAAAAAAACCAGAAGGGAATCCTGGTTTAAAGTAGAGAGGATTGAATTACATTACATTCCCAGCATTTTTTATTCAACTTTATCATAAGCATTTTCTAAGATTTGGGGTTAGGGGTTAAAAATATTCTTCTTTATTTTTAATTTATGTATATGGGTGTTTTGCCTGCATATTATGTCTGTGTACCAAGTGTGTGCAGTGCCTATGGAGGCCAGAAGAGGGTGTTGGATCCCTGGAGACTGGAGTTACAGACTTGTGAACTGCCATGTGGGTGCTGGAAATCGAACCAGATCCTCTTAACTACTGAGCCATCTATCTCTCCAGGCCCAGTTGGTTTTGGGTTTTTTAAATGGTCTCACCGTCTTGGAAATCACCATGTAACTCAGGATGGCCTCTGGTGTTTGGGGTAGTTGTTTTTGAGACAGGGTCTCTTGTAGCATAAGTTGGTCTTGATTTCTGTAGTCATGGATGACCTTGAACTCCTGACCATTCTGCCTCCACTTCTCCAGTGCTGGGGTTATAGATGAGCAGCGGCACCATTCTCAGCTGGGTGCCTGGTTTTTAATGATGCTTTAATTTTTTTTTTTCTTTGCTTCCTCATTTCCATTTGCCACTCTCAGCTGCCAACTCTAAGATATTTAACATTCATGGTTGTTTTAAGGTGTGTGTTCCAGGATGTTTGACTAAGGAAGGGCACTTTGAATACTTGACTAATTGGAAATTCCGTTTAAAGTGTTGACTCTTTGTATGTAACGAACTCCTTTTGCTCAGGCTTTTTACAGTATCAAAATTATCATAATTATGTATAATCTTTAACTAAAATGTTTCTCTTAGGGGTTTATTTAGAAATACACTGACAAAACACTGACAAAAGAATATTACCTTTCTTTTCATCTTTTTTTTTTTTTTTTTTTAAAGACAGGTTTTCATTTACACCAGGCTGGTCTCAAAGTCACAATGTAGGTGACCTTGACTTTCCAGTCATCCTGCTTCTACCCCAGTGCTAGAATTTCAGGCAAGAACCACTAGACCAGGTTTTGTTTGGTTTTTGTTTTTTATGCAGAGCTAGGGTTCAAACCCAGACTTCTTCCATGCTAGACAAGAACCCTACCAACTAAGCTACATGCCTAGCCCTCCTTTTTTTTTTTTTTTTTGGTATCCAAATAAATATGTGTTAAATTAGAAAAATTACCCACTAAACTAGTTATAATAGTCACCTGAAGGAGGCTTTTTGTTTTTTGGTTTTTCTTTTTCTTTTTCTTGGTTTTTCAAGACAGGGTTTTCCTGTGTAGTCCTCCCTGGCTGTCTGGTTGGCCTAGAACTCACCATGTAGAGCCGGCTGGCCTCTAACTTAGAGATCTCTTTGTCTCTACCTCCAAAGTGCTGGGATTAAAGTTGTGGGCCACCATGCCTGGTTTAGGCTTTTACTTTTTAAATTAAGTGTTTTCATGTGGGCTTTTTTTTTCTTTTTAAAAATTACCTATTTTTATAATCAGTACAAAACAAAATTACTATGCAGAGGCCTCACTCTGACCAGGTACTGTGTTACATGCCTGTAATTACAACACTCGGGAGGTAGAAGTGGCAGGATAGCTGTCCATTGCATCCTGGTCTACATGATAAATTCAAGGCTAGCCTGGGCTACAAAGTAAGACCCTCTCTCAACCCTTCACCCAAAACTGGAGTTTTTTGGTGGTGGTGTTGTGGTTTTAAAGCTGTCAGCCTGCAAGTGTCCTGGGACAGTCCCCAACTGGTACTGGGGTAGTATGCAATTCCGTCTGTCTCTTTCTCACAAGCCCTAAAATGTTTCCTTTTTTCTTCCTTATATATGTAGCTTCTGGTAATGTATTTTAGTGATTCAGTGGTGACCTTTGTGTGTGGTAGTTCTTCCTGCTCGGGCATTCCAGAGCATTGGCCCTTTAGCATAGAATCTTAGCTGTGTATGCATAGTATGGGTAGTTTGAGATTTCACCAAACTATGTACATGGAGAGAAGATAACCTTGGAAAGGTAAGGAACGATATAATCCTTTCTCCCTGGCTACTCTACATCTAATTATGACACAAATGTACTCTCATTTAAGATTTTACCCTAGTAAATGATATGATGGTCTGTATTGTCATCTGTGGTCTTCATAGATGGGACATATGCCTACTGCTTTTTTTTTCCTCAGTCATTATCTTTTCTAAATTGATGTTATAGTTCCACAAGTGCTTTTAATTTTTAAACTAAGTATGTTTTTACACTTTTTTCTATTGCATATTAATGAGTTTAATGACTCATTTGGAGAGTTTCACATGTTTTGAGATGCTGTGATGGGACAGAGTAATATTTAAAGAGTTCCTACGAGCCTGGAGTATAGCTCAGTTGGTAAAAGTCCTTGCTGAATGTTCACAAAGCCCCGAGTTCAATCACCAGTAAATAGTGGTGCACACCTATAATCTAACATTCCAGAGGTAGAAGTAGTAGTAGGTTCCATTCAGAGTTATCCTCAACTACAGTGAGTTCAAGGCTAACCTGGACTATATGAGACCCTGTCTCAAAACAAAAATAAAAAATCTACATCCTGGTTGCCATTGTGTCCTTATTTACAGTGCTTCTCTTCTATGATTCTGTTGACAATCTGAATTGTCCTTGAAACAGATGCGACATGTGACAAGGAAGAAATGGAAAAGGAAAAATTCTCTCCAGTTAATTCTAGATATGATGTTTGCACACCTGTTGAGGATATATATGTTGTGCCTGAGTCAACTGTCAGTTCTGAAGTAAATTATAGTTTAACAATCTAATTGAGCAGCTAAATTGTATAAAAATCAAATATTAAGCTAAAAAATACTCTATACTTTCCTTAAAGAGGAATCTAGGTCCCTGGAGTGGCCATGGCTTGGGCAAGAGAAAAAAATAACCCCTGCCTTGGGTCAAAGATCTCAGGCCCTCAGGAAATACAGAGATGTCTCATGAATGTTTATGACCTTAGCTGAGGTTTTTGCAAGCTAACATATTTGTTTACTTGCTTTTTCCTACTTTAGATTTTTGAGATAGCATCTCATGTAGCCCAGGCTGGCCTTCAATTCCTGATCTTTCCACCTTCCAAGTACATGTGCCACCATGCCTAACAAACATTTCTTGAATTGATAAATTTATGATTAAAAGTTTGTGTCTTAGGTTTTATCCCCACCACTACAGAAAAAAAATAATTTATTGAGCAGATAATATATGTCAATCATAAAGGATATCATTCTCTTTCTTTTTTGAGTCAAGGACTGGCTTTGTACTCACGGATATCCACTTAAGTGGATTAAAGGCATACATCACCATGCCCAGCAAAGATATTCTATTCTTAAGGTGTAGTAAAGACAAACAAGCTAGCCGTGCTATAATATAATAGAGGCTTAGAAAAGAAGTGTGTGTATAGGCACATTCAGGTAAGGAGCATAACCCAGATGTTGGAGTGGAGAGAAAAACAACTTTAGAAAATGTTACACAGATGTGATCCCTGCACTCAGTCCTTAAGTGCAAAGAGAAGTTGGAGAAGGAACAACATTGGTTCCATGTGTACAAAGGCATTTAGAGCACTTAACAAGAAGGGCTGGGTATGATACGGGTCAGTGTCTAGAGTACTCATGAGCATGCATGAACCGCTTTGGTTCAATCCCCAGCAGTACAGACAGCAAGAGAATCAGAAGTTCAAAGTTATCCTCAGTTACATATTGAATTCCAGGACAACATAGGCTACCTGAAACCCAGCCTTATTAAAAAATAAATAAATAAGAAAGAAAAGAAGCTGGGCATTGGTGGCGCACACCTTTAATCCCAGCACTCGGGAGACAGAGGCAGGCAGATCTCTGTGAGTTCAAGGCCAGCCTGGTCTACAGATCGAGTTCTAGGACAGGCTCCAAAGCTACAGAGAGAAACCCTATCTTGAAAAAAAAAGACAAAGAAGAAAGAATAGAAAGAAAAACATCCAGAGCACTCAATAGAAAGTGGAGTTTGCAAGTGGGCCTGGATAGGTAGCTTAAGTGCTAGAGGGCTTGCATACATGAAGCCCTGGGTTTGATTCCCAGCACTACATATACCTATATCATGCTGAATGCCTGTAATCCCAGCACTTGTGAGGCAGGAGAATTGTCATGAGTTCAAGGCTAGCCTGGTCTTTATAGCATGACCCTTTCAGGGAAAAAAAGTCAATTGATAAATATAAATAACATTGTTAAAAATATATAACAAAAATATGCGGTTAAAGAGATGGCTCAGCAGTTAAGAGCACTGACTGCTCTTCCCAGCACCTATGTGGTAGCTCACAACCATCCAATTCCAGGAGATCCAACACCCTCTTCTGGCCTCTGTGGGCAGCAGACATGCACATGGTACCCAGACATACATGTAGGAAAACCACTCACATACATAAATAAATATAAACAAAAACACTTAAAATAATTGGTGATAGTTAAAATATAGTGATCCAGAAGAGGGAGACCTGAGAGCAGCTGGTCTCTTTCTTATAGCTCTGTTGATAAAAAATGAAGTCCTGGCTAGATCCACAGGACTGCATAAATTGCATAAAGCTAGTATGGTGGCACATGCCTCTGGATGTGGAAGCGGGAAGAAAACAAATTTTTTTGAGACAGGATTTCTCTGTGTAGATAAGATTAAAGGTGTGTCCTATCATGCCCCCCCATGGGAAGAAACATTTAAGCTAATATAGTTTGAGGCCAGCCTAGGCTGCATTAGACCCTGTCTCATAAAATATAACTAAGTAGATGCTAGAGAGATGGTTCAGTTGTTAAGAGCACTTGTTGCTCTTGTTCAGTTCACAGTACCCACCTCCCAAATCATCCATAACTCCAGTTCCAGGAGGTCTGACGCCCTCTTCTGACTTCTGTAGGCACCAGACATGCACATAGTACACATGCATACAAACTAGCAAAACACTTAAGACACATAAATAAATATTTGTTTGTTTGGGGGGTTCCTTGTTTATAATTTATTTTTATTTTATGTGCATTGGTGTTTTGCCTGCATATATGTCTGTTGTGAGGGGGTCAGATCCCAGAGTTTCAGACAATTGTAAGCTGTCATGTGGGTGCTGGGAATTGAACCTGGGTTCTCTGGGAGGGCAGTCAGTGCTCTTAAAGGCTGAGCCATCTCCCTAGCCCCATTTTTTGGTTGTATAGGGTTTTTGTTGTTGTTGTTGTTGTTTGTTTGTTTTTGTTTTGAGACGGTTTCTCTGTGTAGCCTTGACTGTCCTGTAACTGGCTCTATAGACCAGGCTGTCCTCAGACTCAGATCTGCCTGCCTGTGCCTCCTGAGTGCTAAGATTAAAGGAATGCACTACCACTGCCCAGCTTTTCACATAAATAAATCTTTTGTTGTTTGTTTGGTTGGGGTTTTTTTTGTTTTGTTTTGGGGGGGTATTTTTGTTTGTTTGTTTGTTTGTTTGTTTGTTTGTTTGTTTTTCGAGATAGGGTTTCTCTGTGTAACAGCACTAGCTGTCTTGGAACTAGCTCTGTAGATCAGGCTGGCCTCGAACTCAAAGAGATCCACCTGTCTCTGCCTCCAAAGTGCTGGGATTAAAGGTGTGCGCCACCACCGCCGGACATTTTTGAGACTTCTTTTTATTTTGTATGTATTGGTGTTAGAAACTAAACTTTTATCAGCTGTTTAAGCCTATTTTTTCCACTCTTTCAGTTCAGCTTTTATTTAAGTTTCCAGCTAGATTCTTGGCTCCTTTTGGTAGTGGCTGTCTTACATCTTTGTGTATGAACTAACATGTATTTTTTGTAGTCCATGTCTTATACTCAACCCTTCCTCATATAGTTCATTTTATTGAGTCCTCACAATAAATTATAAAAATAGATATTAGTGTCCCCATTTTATCAATAAAGACATTGGGCTTCAGAAAGGTTAAGTAACATACCCAGGGCCCTTAACTAATCAGTGGGTTTGTCCAGTGCCTGCATCACAATAGTTTGTTCAGATGGAGATGTAGCTTAGCATGTACACAGCCCTGAGCTCAGTCACAGTACACACACACACACACACACACAGGGACAGGGAAAGTTTGCAAATAATACATGTGGGATATTTGTATACTGTGTGAATATGTATTTGCTGTGATTGGTGTGATAAAAAGCTGAAGAACCAATAGCTAGGCAGGAGGCATAGGCAAGATTTCCAGGGAGAGAAGGGAAGAGGAGGAGAATCTAGGGGCACAGGACACCAGGAGACATGGAGAGGAAACAAGAGATGCAAGATGGAAGAGAGGTAATGTCACATGATAGAACGTAGATTAATATAAATGGGTTTAAGAGCTAGTTAAGAACAAGCCTAAGTTATAGGCCGAGCCTTCATAATAAGTCTCTGTGTCATTATTTGAGAATTGTCTGACGGGACAGAGAAAGACTCATTACACCTAGGAAGAGCAACAACAACAAAACAATAGACATAGCTTATGCTTTCATTTCTACCTTTCCTGTGCACTGCTCTGCAATTCAGAGCATTCTGCAAACCTTTCCAAACCAAAGCTCCTGCCATGGAGGTGGCTCAGTGTGGAAAGGCAACTTAGTACCAAGCCACATGATCCTCAGGACCCACATCGTGAAAGGAGAGTCAACTTTTGTAGAGAGTCAACTTTCAGCTCCTGGAAGTTGTCCTCAGACCTCTGCATGTCCCTACCTCACCCCATAAATAGATAAATAAATATATGAAAAATATTTGTTTCAAGCCAGAATTCAATTGAAATCAAAATCTGACATGCCAGTTGTCCACTTACATCAAGTCATAGGAAGTTGTAATCAGATACTTCCTGTCCCAATTGCCCAGTCCCAAATAACCTACTCAGAGGCCGAATATGAATAATAAATGTTTGGCCTATAGCTCAGGCTTGTTACTAGCTAACTCATAGCTTTAAATTAACCCATATTTCTATTTATTCTTTGCCACATGGTGGCACCTTTATTAGCATGGCAAGTTCATCTCTTGTTCCCTCTGCATTTGGCTGGCGACCCCTCACTCCACCCTTCTCCTTCCCATCCTTAGTTTGGTCACCCCACCTGTATACTTCCTGCCTGGCTACTGGCTAATCAGTGTTTTATTAAACCAATTCAATAAATCTTTACAATATACAAGAGGATTATTCCACACCATTTCCCCCCTTTTGTCTAATTAAAAAGGAAGGTTTTAACTTTAACATAGTAAGATTATATACAACAAAAAGTTATCAAGTAAGAATTACAGTTATAGCCAGGCGTTGGTGGCGCACGCCTTTAATCCCAGCACACGGGAGGCAGAGCCAGGCGGATCTCTGTGAGTTCGAGGTTAGCCTGGGCTACCAAGTGAGCTCCAGGAAAGGCGCAAAGCTGCACAGAGAAACCCTGTCTCGAGAAAACCAAAAAAAAAAAAAAGAATTACAGTTATAATATCCAGTCTATTTGTATTTTGCAAAATTGGAGAAAATACTCTATTAGCTATCCTACCTTTGTGAGTCCAAAGTTTTGTACGTAATTTATCTTTTATCATAACTAAAGAAAACTATAACTTTCTTGTCTTCACCTCCATCACAGACCCCAGAAGGGTGAAATATTACCTAATGACAGGGACATCAGGCTGCCTGGACAGTTACCCAAGGTTCCTCTGCAACGTTGGGGCATCCATCTTTGGCCTACAGGCCTAGCATATCTGATAGACTCCTCTGTGAAGCAGGACTTTCTAAAGAGCCTTCCTGCCTTGTCTTGGCAAGGATCGGCAGTTCTTTTGTGTCCTGCTTGTCCATTTTGGAAAGCATACTGTCAGCAGTCAAGGCAAGGGCACTTTCTTGCCCAGTGGCTAACTTTTGCCACAAAAAAAGTAAACTCTATGAAGTTTCTTCAATGCCCATCTTCTCTGAAGTAGATTGGTGCTGCCAGGAGTAGTCATGTCTCATAGTCATAAGAAAAAGAAAAAAAATCTATGTTATTAAAACATCTTAAATGCCATATTCTATAGATCTCTGAAATATATGAAGATGACCTGTATATCTAAGATATATCTGTTTGATCTTGAAAACATACCTAACATAACTACAAGTTTGATTGTAATGACTAACTACTTTCATTTCTTTATATCCTAATTAGTTGGTAATAATAACTTTCAAGGACTAGCAATTTGCATTACATCGTTAAATGAGCTGTATAGGTACAATACATTGAACAAGATTAGAAATATATATACAGTGTTTTCTAATAAAATCAATCTCAAATTTGCATCAATATATATAATTTGTATACAATATACAAAAATCCAATCCAATGTAAAATTTTTAAAATAGTAGTTGCCTTTTAAAAGTAGATTCAATAATCTACCTTTTTATCTTATCAGAAAGTCATTAAGTAACTCAAAAGTCCAACAGAAAATAATATTTTGGGTGTTTAGATTAAGGCAATTAGAGCTAGTTAAATGGTTCAATAGAAAAAGGCACTTGCTGCCAGACCTAACGACCTGAGTTCAATTCCCAGAGCCCACATGGTAGAAGGAGAGAACCAACTCCCAAATTGTCCTCTGACCTCTATATGCTCACCATGGCACTAATGTAGAATAAACAAATAAATGTAATAAAAATTAGATTTCAGTGACTAATGAAATATTATAGTGGTCCAGTATAGAGCACTTGTTAGTATGTGTAAGGCCCTATGTTCGGTCCCAAGCACTGCTCGAACAATAGCACAACATGCCCTCATCTTACTCTGTACCTTGCTTTGAGTTCATGCAGTGTGATGTGAAGGGAATCACAAAAATATCACACCTTATTCTTAATGTATTGCCTGGAAGTCAGTATTACTTTCAGAATATTCTTTATTTTCTTTTTCCTCTCCTAGGGCTACACATCTTTCTGGAATGATTGTATATCCTCTGGGCTTCGAGGAGGCATCCTGATAGAGCTGGCCATGCGGGGTCGAATTTATCTGGAACCTCCCACCATGCGTAAGAAGCGACTCCTAGACAGAAAGGTACAATATCCTCTGAATTGTGGAGAGTCAAATAACAACAGTACATTTCAGAAGAATAAGAATATTTGAGAGCTGAAGAGATGGTTCAGCAGTTAAAAGCATTTGTTGTTCTTACAGAGGACCCAAGTTTGGTTCCCAATACCCATATGGTGGCTAACAACTGTCTCTAACTCCAATTCCAGGGCTCTTAGTCTCTTCTGGCCTCCACAGGCATTGCACACCTGTAGTGTACAGAGTACATACATACGGGCAAAATACTCATAAAAAATAAAAGAAAATGAAAATTTGAATACTTAGACAAGATAAACACTGATTCCGCTGTCCCATTGTCTACTTGGTTTAGTTATCTTATAGGGAAAAAAAATAGATATCCTTAAAGAGTCATAGAAGCATAGTTTTGTCTTTTTTTAACACAGAAAAGTCACATTTTAGGGTGCTGTTGATTATCTTTCCCCTCTCTATGTATGAAATAAAATATTACCTAGATTGAGGAAATTATGAGTCAGGCCTGTCTTAATTATCCCATGATATTCTCTGATAACCATTCAGATCTGATACATTTACTGAAAATCCCCTGTGCCAGGCTGAGGTGGCGCATGCCTTTAATCCCAGTACTTAGGAGGCAGAGGCGGGAGACAGAGGCAGGTGGATCTCTGTGAGTTGGAGGTCAGCCTGGTCTACAGGGTGAGTTCCAGGGCAACCAGGGCTACACAGATAAACCCTGTCTCAAAAAAAAAAAAAAAAAGAAAAGAAAAGAAAAGAAAAAAGAAAATCCCCTGCAACAGATGAGTTGTCTCTTAGACACATAATTCTTTTTTTTTAAATAATTTATTTAAATTTATTTCATGTGCATTGTATAAAAGTGTTAGGTCCCTGGAACTGGAGTTACAGACAGTCATGTGCTGCCATGTGGGTGCTGGGAATTGAACCCCGGTCCTCTGGAAGAGCAGTCAGTGCTCTTAACCACTGGAGCCATCTCTCCAGCCCCGACACATATTTCTTAGTTATTTCTTTTCCACTCACAATGCCTATCATTCCAAGTACTCTCCTGAAATTACATTCTTAAATAGAACCATCTTTTTTTCAGTCTTAATCTTTTTCTTTTAAAGTACATACAATATTTGGCACTTTAGTTTTAGACAGGCTCTCACTATGTAGCTGTCCTGGATCTCACTCTGTAGCCCAGGCTGGCCCTGAACTCTCACAGATCCGCCTGCTCTGCCTCCTGAGTGCTGGGATCAAAGGCGTGCGTCATCACACCCAGTGCATTGGGCACTTCTGCCACTCCCTACTTGACACTCTTGGCCTTTTTCAGATTATAGTTTTTTTTTCTCTGACTGTACCCTGTTTCCTTTACTTCTGGATTCCCTGATAGCCAAGTATCCTGTTAGGTGATTTTTCTAGCCTTTTGGAAATGCCATTCACCTTTTCAGCTGTATCTGTTACCTCCCGGAAAGGAAATTCACTTCCAAATTTATAGACATTTCTTTAGCTTTAGCTTCCAGGAACAACTGTTGACTAGACATTTCAACTTGGCTCTCCCAAAGCAGTCAAAGGCCAGGCTTGACAACGTTCCCCCAAATTAACTTACTTTTCCTATCTTCCTGCCTTTATTAGTGGCTTTCCAAACTCAGAAAGATACTATGGAATCTTTTGTCTATTTTATTTATAGTATTTGCTACTAGGTCCCAGTTCAAATGTAATTTTGTCTTCCTACTATGAAGTCATACTACATATTAAACTCTTCCATGACATAGGCAGTATGTTCTGCTTCCTGACACTTCCTAACTAGCAGTGTGTATATTGTACACAGAAGGATTTTCATCTGAGTAAAGCAGTGTCCTCTGTTTCTTTGTTTAAGGTCCTGCTAAAGTCAGACAGCCCAACAGGTGATGTTTTGCTGGATGAAACTCTCAAACATATCAAAGCGACTGAGCCAACAGAAACTGTCCAGACATGGATAGAGCTACTCACTGGTGAGCTGACTGAAAATCACACCCCAGCCCCACCCTTGTTATCTTAGCCTACACGTAAGGTTAGAGGGAAATAGACAAGAGCAGCATGCTAGGTAAGGAGAGTGGCTAACCAGCACCTAAAGCTTTCACAAGCATGGCAGCTTAGCATCTGCAATCCTACTCTGAAAGGTTTTTTGCTTTCTAATAGGATCTCAGATAGCCCAGGCTTTCCTTGAACTTGCTGTGAAGCCAAGGATGACCCAGAGCTTATCCAGCCAAGGAACTTTTTTTTTTTTGAGACAGTATCTCATATGTCCCAGATTGGCCTCAAACGTGCTATGTAGCCAAGGATGGCCTTGAAGTTCTAATCCTATTGCCTTCGCCTCCTACGTGTAGGGTTATAGGCATGAACCATCACTCTACCTCCTGCAGTGCTAAGGATCAAACCTAGGACTGCAAGGACACTAGGGAAGCACTGGACCGACTGAGTTTTATTCCCAGACCTTCCCAAGAAACTTTGTATTTATATATGTTTTATGATTGTGTATGTGTGTACTGACCTGTGGGAGTGCACATGCAAAGGTCAGAGGACAACTGTTTAGAGGTGGCTCTCCTTCCACCATTATGTGGTATCCCAGTATTAACTCCAATTGTTAGGCTTTATGCTAAGTGTTTTTACCTGCCAAACTATTTCACCAGCACTTTTTTTAAAATAAACATTAGTAAAGCTTATTAAGCTTTTTAAAAAAGCATTAGCCAGGAATGGTGGTATATACCTGTAACCCTAGTACTTGTAGAATTACTGATAGTTCAAGGCCAATCTGGGTTACATTTGGAAACATTATTTTAAAAACACCAAAAAATGGGTTCATTCCCAGTACCCTCCCCAAAAAAAGCATGTGCATAAAAACTAAAGTAAAAATTGGTGTCTGGAGAGATGGTTCAATGGTTAGAATGAACACTACTCTCAAAGAGGATGCAAGTTCAGTTCCTGAACCCATGTCTGGCAGCTTACAACCCCTGTAACTCTAGCTCCAGAGAATTTGATGTCCTCTCTGGCCCCTTTGGGAGTGAACATGCTCATGAGAGTGCACACACAAACACACACACACACACACACACACACACACACACACACACACACGATAAATTTTTTTATTTAAAAAAAGTTAAACCAGCTGTAGTAGCAAAAGCTCATAACCTCACCATGTGGGAAGCTAAGGCAGAGAGTTTCAAGATCAGCCTGGTATTCATAGTAAAACCCTATCAAAATAATAATAATAATATTTATTGAGATGACAACCAGGGCATTGACATAGTAAAATCTTTCCATCTTGAATATCCCAGAATTACCTGTTTTTACAGCTAATATTTAATGAATTTATGTGCCACATTTGTTTGGTCATTTAGCTGATGGATATTTGGATATTTGAGTTACATTTTTTTTGTTGTTGTTGTTACACTACTTTTTAGCTATTGGGACCAAGGCTACTGTAAACATTTGTGAACAATTTAAATTTTTTTTTTCAGCTGGGTGTGGTGGTGCACGCCTTTAATCCCAGCAGTCAGGAGGCAGAGACAGGCGGATCTCTGTGAGTTCAAGGCCTGCCTGGTCTACAGAGTGAGTTCCAGGACAGCTAGGGCTGTTACACAGAGAAACCCTGTCTAGGGAAAAATATTTTTTTTTCTTGCTTTGTTTTTTATGCATGTACATGGTCCCTCCCCCAACCCCCATCAACATAGTGCACATGTGGAGGTTAGGGGACCACTCTGAGGAGTCGGTTGTCTCGTTTTACCCTCTGGGTCCGGGGATTAAACTGAGGTAGTCAGGCTTGGTTGTCAAGAGCCTTTGCCCATTGAGCTATCTCACTGGCCCCATTTGTGGACAACCTTCTGAAACCTTATATCAAAATCAACAGTAAAAAATGGAGTAATTCCTGGTGTGGTGGCACACTTTTAATCCTAGTACTTGTGAGATGGAGGTGAGTTTCAGGACAGCCAGGTCTACGTAGAGAGACCTGTGGAAAGAAAGAAAAGAAGGCTTTTGGCTGACAGTTTGGTTAGTCAGTGCTCTGAACTAATTGTTTTCCTTCTCTGGACCCATTTCTTCTGTTTCTGAGTCAGCTGTTCTCACTGTGCCTCTGATGTGACAAGTCATTTTCTCAGCCCACCTTCCAAGACTACCTCTTAGTTCCTGGCTTAGATATCATTCTCTCGACATGTATCCTAGGTGGGGTTCATTGAGGTCAAAATGTGTAGGCAAGTGTTTTCCATGGAATATGGGATTTATTATCCTGCCATTTTTATTTCCTCTCCCTTTCTTCATCATTTCTTTCTCTGTACTTTTTACACAGGTGTCAGTCCTGAGGGCACCTCACATTTCTCTGAGGATCTCCTCAGACTACATAATCTCATTTTGTATTGTTAAACAGGATTTCACATAGCCTGGGGTGGCCTCAGGCTTACTCTGTAGCAGAATATAACTGTGAACTCCTGATTCTCCTGCCCAGGAGCTTTACAGGCATTCTTCACAATGCCCAGCTCAAACTTCATAATCTCTGTTGTCTCCAAGACTGCTGATTCTTTTGCTAGCTCAATTTTGTTGTTGACCTCTTAAGTAAATTTTTTATTTTGCTTATTTTCCTCTCAAACTCTAGAATTTCTGTATGGTTATATAGCTTCTGATATCACTGTTGAGATTTTTTTCTCTAATTTTTATTTTATTTTATGTTATGAGTCTGTGTCTGTATGTAGAAATGTTCATGTGAGTTCTGATGCCTACAAAGGCCAAAAGAGAGTGTAAGCCCCCCGCCCCGCCCTCCGTAGCTGTCATTGTAGGCAGTCATGAGACACTTGACATGGGTGCTGGGATCCGGCAAGAGCAGTATTCATTCCTAACTGCTATAGCATCTCTCCAATGCGCGCGCTCTCTCTCTCTCCCCCCGCCTCCCCCCCCCCCCCTCCCCCCCCCCCCCTCGTCTCATTTAATCTTACCTTTTAAGTCTTAAGGGTTAGCATAAGCCACTTGTTAGTCAAAGGTTTTGCCAAAGACCCTGTATTACTTTTCTTATTGCTGTGACCAGAAAGCAGTTTAAGAGAGGAGAACTTATTTTGACGTAAACGTTGGGAGTGGGAGGTAGGAAGCAGAGATGTGAATACTGGTGCTCAAAAGACTTTCCTTTGTCTCCTTGTGCTCAGTCTAGGTACACATCCATTGTCTCGGATGGGTCTCTCCTTTCAGCTACACCTCTTGGGTATGCCCTCACAGACATGCCAGCAGTGTGACTTCTCGGCAATTCCTTTTTATTGTTACTAAATTTCTATTTATGTAGTTGGTATGTGGGGTGTGCACAAGCATGCTCCACAACACACATCTGGAGGTCAAAGGACAACTTATAGGAGTCCGTTTTCTTCCACCATTCAGGTCAGAGTCCATACTCAGATAGTCAAGCTTGGCAGTAAGCACCTGGACCTGCTGAGCTATCTCACTGGTCACCCCTTATTTGTGTGTGGTGTGTGTGTGTGTGTGTGCACGCGCGTGTGTGCCCATGCTAACATGCCACTATACTCACGGGGAGGTGAGAGGACAGCTTTCAGGAGTTGATTCTCTCCTTCCACCATAGGTTCCAGGGATCAGCCCCAGGTCACCAGGCTCTCCCAGCAAGCACTTTTTACGTGCTGTACCTTCTGGCCAGCCCTCTCCTGGGATTCTAAATCAAGTCAACAATGAAGAGTAACTGTCGTAGCCCCTTTAGCCAATTACATTTTGGTTTTTAATGTGTATGAATGCCTACATGTATTCGTGTACTACATGTGTGCAGAGCCTGTGGAAGTGAAAAGACGGTGTCAGATTCCCTGGAACTGGAGTTACAGACAGTTGTGAACTGCCATTGTGGGTGCTGGGAACCAAACCTAAGTCCTCTAGAAAAGCAACAAGTTCTCTCAACTCCTGAGCCATCTCTCCAGCCCCACTTTTTGGAGTTTTGTTGTTATTGTAATTGTTGTTTACTGATACAGGGTCTCATGTAACCTAGGCTGATCTTGAAACTCATTTTATAGCTGAAAATGACCCTGAAGTCTTCATGTTCCTGTTCTGCCTCCCAAGTGCTAGGATTGCTGGCATAGGTACCATACCTGTCCCAATTAAATGTTAGTGTTCTTTTGGGGATTCATTTTAAGGCCTCACACATGCTAAACTATGAGCTGGACTCCAGCCCCACTCATTAGATTTTCTTACCCTTTTACTGTTTAACATGTGTTATATGTGATTTTGACACAAGTAAAATAATTCAGAAAGGTTCACTTTTTTGCCCCATACAAGAATAAGGGCTAGTAGCTTGGAAATTCCTTTTCTGTTTTCTTTTGAGGAAGACTAGTGTCTTGATTATGAAGACAGCTTGCCCCTTCCAGTACAGAATGTCTCCTCAAAGTTAGAATGGGACAATTAGGGTCCCAGTGTTGCCAGCCTACCATATCAGGAATACAGTATCTGTCCTTTAAGCAAAGGAAGCAAACCTCAGTCTTCTCAGCTTCACCAGGTCAAATAGAGCTTCTGCAATGTAGAAAATCAGCATTCCAGAAGAACCTGGAAGAATCTACCAGAGATGCATGATTGTATTTTAAGCCTAGCATCTTAGAGTTACAGCAACTTATTATCTGGGCATGGGAAGGCACACCTGTAATCCTAGCACTTGAGAAGCAGAGGCAGGAGGATCACTAGTTTGAGGCCAGCCTGAACTACGTAAGGATATCAAAGCCACCCTGTATATGCTGAGATGTTGTCTCTGGAAGGATATTTGGTGGTGAGGAGGCACACTACAGCTTACTGTTATGTGTTCTGTCAGAGGTTATGCTTAAACCCCTGGTGTCAGTGACATCCTCTAATCAAGCCCTGAATCCTGTTCCAATTGCTCCTGAGTGTGTGCATCTAGTATAGGCACACACCCTTGCACCCACCAGGGCTGACTGTGATTCCAGCAGGTTCTCCTGCTTTTTCCTCTGGTTACTGTTAAATTCCAGGAGGCTTTGCCAGTTGATATTTGCTCTCAGCATCCTGGCAATTATTCTGCACCAAGAAGATGTCTGTGGTTTTCAGCAGCACCTTTAGATTTAGGATTCTCTACACTTGATCAAATGGACTTCTTAGGTACAGCTGTGGAATCCTTCTTCCTTTAGGCTTTTAGTCTGTTTCTCCTAGTGTGACACCCTCTTGCTCTATTAGTAGTGGAATGGTGGCCTCTCATCCTCTTGTCTTTCATTTTCTAATCTAGGACCTCTACTCTTCAAAGAAGATAGAATGGGGTAGTTTGAGCCCCAACATTGCCAGTTCACCATTCCTGGATAGGCCTTCCACGCAAGAGACCCTGTCTGAAAGAAAAGGAAGGGGGAAAGGAAGGGCTGGATAACACCTGAGGCTGTTCTCTGACATCCATGTACACACACACACACACACACACACACACACACACACAAATCCAAGAACAATTAACAACATCACAGAGAAGTCATATATGAACTGAAATAAGGGACCAGAGAGATGGCTCAGTGGTTAAGAGTGCTTCCTGTTACCATTTCATAATTGCTTACTACAGCTAGCACAATGGAGACCCTGGCAACAAAAGTAGCTACCACAGTTAGTTAATCTCTTTCTATTGGGCATGATAAATTTAAGTCAGTAGCTATATACATCTCGACTGGCTTTGAAAATTATAAATTTATAAACTCAAGTTCCAGTTGCTTTTGGGATACTATCATACAAGGACACCAACGTACAGTATGGCTTGTTAAGGAAGGGAATGGCTCAGTTGCCTTTAGCCTACTGGCTATGGGTGAGATAGGACCTCTGTTGGTCTTTTCTGTATCGAACACACAGATTGCAAGCCCAGTGCCACTTTGAGATCTTTGGCAGCAGTTAACTATGCAGCTCACACACGATTGAGCCTGTATGATAATGAGTATTCAGAGATGGGTAATGCCTGGGGAGCACTCACCAACCTAAGACAGAGCACCTGTGTGGCCTGGGCAGGCGTCTCCATGATGGGTAAGGTGACCTGCTGACGTCCCACGCAACCCAAGTCAGAAGCTCATTTTTTAATAAAAGGGGGACCTGTAGGGCCCTGGCCCCTGTTTTGGGTAACTGTTGCCTTGCTCGCGGACCTTGACCTTAATATTCTCCCTATGCTAATTCCCTGCTAGGTTCCACCCTCCTGAATGCTTAAGGGAAGTTCCTTGCCTGGTACCCTGAATAACCGGGCGTTAACAGATTAGAAGCAAGATTGTAAAACATCAGTAGCAAACTTCTGCCCTCCGGGGTCCTCCCATTGTGCTGTAAGCCTGTATTTATGACCTCCTCCTCCCTTAAATAAATGACATTCAGCATTTAAAATTAATATATATATATATATAATTGAATGAATACTGTGAATGTAATCTATGAATACCCCAAATGTGATTAATATCATGAGTGTAATTAATGAATATCATGAGTGTAATTTAAAAAATAAATAAAGTCAAAAAAAAAAAAAAAAAAAAAAAGAGTGCTTCCTGCTCTTTCCAGAGGACCTGAATGCAGTTCCCAGAACCCATGTCAGGTGGCTCACAACAACCTATAACTCCAGCTCCAGGGGATTTAACACCTTCTTTGGCCTCTGTGGACACCTGCATACATACATAAGTACAAATAACAACAAAAAAATTATGACAAAAATAAAAAATCTGGAAGACTGTCAAGATGGTTTTATCAAGTAAAGGTACTTGCTGCCAAGTTTCACAACCTGGGTTTGATCCCTAGAAGCCACAAGGTGGAAGGAGAGAACCAGTTCTGACCCCAACACAGGTACCGTAGCACACATGCTTTCATGCACACTGAATAATAAATGAGTGTAAAAAAATTTACTCCATGAGTACTAGCATGGAAGACCATGATAATATGTGTGCTCTTGCATGCACATGTGTGTGTGCAGATATTGTTATCTGTGTGTACATGTGTGTACACATGTATATGTGTGTGTGTGTACATGTGTGTGCGTGTGCATTCATGTATGTGTGAGGACAATTTTTGAAGGTCGTTTAATGTAAAATACATTTGGAGTCAAACCAACACATGAAGCATGAAGGATGGTTTAAAAAAAAGTTGACATTGTTCCCCCATGGATGGAGATTGTGCTTTTACATTTTTAGACGAGGTTCAAATAACAAACTGGCCTTTTCTTTTTGTTTTTTTCTGTCTGTTTTCCAAAGGTGAGACATGGAACCCCTTCAAATTACAGTACCAGCTGAGAAATGTACGAGAGCGAATTGCCAAGAATCTAGTAGAGAAGGGTATTCTAACCACAGAGAAGCAGAACTTCCTGCTGTTTGACATGACCACTCATCCAGTGACCAATACAACAGAGAAACAGCGACTTGTGAAAAAGCTTCAAGACAGTGTGCTAGAACGGTGGGTAAACGACCCTCAGCGCATGGACAGGCGGACACTGGCCCTGCTCGTGCTGGCCCACTCCTCCGACGTGCTGGAGAACGTCTTCTCCTGTCTCACAGATGACAAGTATGATGTGGCAATGAATCGAACCAAGGACCTAGTAGAACTGGACCCCGAAGTAGAAGGAACAAAGCACAGTGCCACAGAGATGATCTGGGCTGTGCTGGCAGCCTTCAACAAATCCTAAAGCCAGCAGGCGGGTTTCTCCTTTCCTCTGGTGGCTGGTGACTGTCAGAGACCCCATCACTGAGTTTTGTGTAATGAGATATTGTCATCATTTTTTCCTCTTTTTGAATCAGACTCGTGACTTGGGGAGGACAACCTCAGGGCCTCTTCATGGGCCATGACCATTCTAAGCAGACTATTTCTCCTTGTACTTCCATTCCATATCCAAGTGAAAGCGGTGAGGCCACGCACATCCAATAAATATCTCCCATTTCTGGGTTTAGTTTTAACCAATGTGCTTTTGGATCAACAGGAGTATCTATGTGGAGTTTAGAGTTTTCCAGCAACAAAATGTGAAGATGAAGAGCAAACTGTATATCCATTTTTTTTTTCTCCCTTATTCAGGTTTTCTCAGCCTTTGTCTCTTTGACTCTGCTAAACAATGATGCTTACTGACATCACTGTCTCTTTGAATGAGGAGCAATAGAAATAAGACTAATTTTTGGCCCCTGAGATTGTACCTCCTGCCCGTGATTTTCTCATCTTTATCTAATGAAAACACTCCAGGTTTGATGACCTGACACCCATAGTTCTAGAAGCAGCAATGTATCCCATGCTCCTTTTTAGCACTACCCTGCTTCCACCATCATTAAGACAAAGTCTGAATTTAAAAAACAATGTGCCTCAGTCACCTCCTTCATGCAGCCAGCATTAGAACTTGTAGGGAAGGGAGGCAACAGGAGAATTCACATCTTTGAAGCCAGGTGTAGAGGGACACACCTGTCATTCCAGCAGTTGGGAGATAGTGACAGCAGGATCTGGAGCTGAAAGTCAACCTCAGCTAGATTAGTAAGTTCAGGGCTAGCCAGGGCTACATGACACCATCTCTCACTCAAAAATTAAAGACTTTTCTTTCATCCTTTAGCATGTGACTGTCTTGTTTGCTCCAGACTACTTTAAATATCTCTGCTCTGATTAAGGGAATTGTAAGTTTCAATTCCTAAATAACAGCACTGAGTCCAGACAATGTAACCAAACTCCATGTCTTCATAATCCCTGTTTTTATTTCCTATATAAATTGATAAATTCTCCCTATATTTAAGGGCTTTGACAGTAATTCTGTCTATATTTAATCTACAGATACCCTCCAAATTGTGTCTTCTTTCAACACAGTCTTCATTCTGGCAGACTTTAAATGTTTCTGCTTCAGTAGTGAGGGTGAAGAGAGACTTTGTTAGAGGAGATGCTATTTAGATGGGTAGTTAAGTATCAATGGCAGCTGATACAAAGCCTAGGTTTAGGAGCTCTGAAGAGGCCAGCACTTGGTTGTGCTGATTTCAAGCACCCTGTTGACTGCCGGGGAGAAACAGACTGCCACACAGCCAGTACAGATGACTTGAACTCATACCAAATCCCCCTAATCAGAAGTAAATTGCTCTAACTTCATCTGCTTCCCTGAACCTACCTAGAACCATGAAACTCATCTAATTCATTGTTATTGTTTTCATTTCATATGTCTCTTAGATTAATTGAGATATAAGTTGTAATTTGAGAAGCAAGTAGAGCCTTAATCTGGCTCTCTAGAAGTACAAAGTCAGCCCATGTGATATCCAGCGGCTTAGCTTGTCTTCCCATTAGAACAATTCGGCATGAATTGAAACCAGGTTTTCCTGTGGAAAGCTTCAGCTTGGTTGGGGGGATAGAAGTTGAGTTCTTTCTTGCAACTCTCAATGTTTATTTTTATATGTCCATAAAATGATGATGTCATCACTTCCAATCTGTGTAATGTTCACTGCCAAACACTCATTTAGTGTATAATTGCCATCACATTTCTGTATAATAAAGATCAATAGTTATGCCCCTGGTCTCTCTGTACATGGTTTATAACTTCATTAATTGTGGTATGTATTGACAGGGCACAGGAGTGCTGACTTGGGCTCCAGCTAACATCCCAGTAGGGACTCCACCTCAGTCAAAGTAAGTTACCCAGTAATACCATATTACCACTGAAGAGAATGAGGATGACTTCTGTGAACACATTGCAAATGACACGAGTATGTCTAAGAGATGAACCTAACAATGCACTGGATAGCTACTGTAACTGCTTCTGATTGCCTTATTACTCCTTCCTCCCTTAGAGTGTCTACAGCACAAGGAACAGGAAGAAATGTCCTTATTTGGACTGGCTATACTTTGCTATGTAAAATGAACCATGTGGGAACTGATTCTCCCCAATACCTTAGGAGTCCCTGGGATTGAACTCCCACAATCAGGCCGAGCCATTTCTCTGTCTGTCCTGGTTCCTTGTTTTTAATTTACTGCTTCTACGGATAGTTGATTGGAGAACATAGCTTTCTCATCCCTTGTATTCAGTCCACTACTAAACTAATAAATCACATGCACACATGCAGCCATTGATTCCCAGACCCTCTTTATTATTTTAA
>CABHPQ010175370.1:0-21771 GCA_902168405.1 Peromyscus aztecus
CTCTTGCATTTCTCAAGAGGATGGACATTTGAAAAAAAAAAATCAGTGCTTCTTACCACTGCATGAATGTAATGATCTGGACTGAAAATGTAAATACAAAATTAAGATTAATTTAATTTAATCATAATCATCATGTACCATTTAAGTTTACATAATTATAGTTCAATTATATGTCTTTCAATAAATGCAATACCATTTTCTGAAACTCTTATGTATCTTATTCTTTTACTCTTTTTTTTGAGATAGGGTTTCTTTGTATATCCCTGGCTGTCCTGGAACTCCCTCAGTAGACCAGGCTGCCCTTGACTCACAGAGATCAGCCTGCCTGTGCCATCTGAGTGCTGGGACCAAAAGCATGCACCAACAACAACCTGACTGTGTCTTACTCTTTTTTTTTCAACTTTCATTCTTTTATTGATTCTAATGCCCAGATGATAGTGTGAAGGTGTTTGCTTCTACTCCAAAACTACAAGTAGATTTGAAGCTTACATGTCATGCCTAAGGCCCACTGCTTTAAAAAAAATGGATCAATTCCACTGGAGGTGTCTTACTCTTTAAACATAAATTCTTAATGCTTTAACAAAAATTGCTTGATTAGAAGTCTACATTTTTTTTTTTTATTTTTGAGCTAGACTTAATGGTGTACAACTTTAAACCCAGCACTCAGGAAGCAGAGGCATGTGGGACTTGGGGAGTTCCCCGCCAGTCTGGTCTAGGCCAAAAACAAAAACAAAACACTGGTCAAAGAAACAGAAAATAAAGCTAAATGGAAGGATACCCTGTGAGTCAAAATAAATCTTATCAGAATGTCCACACTACCAACAGGAGCATATAGATCCAATGTAACTGCCATCAGAATCCTAGTGGCATTATTCAGGCAAAGAACAGTCCTAAAATTCATATAGAAATATTTTTCAAAAGGCCAGACCACTTCTGAGGAAAATTGGACACATGGCATTTCCTGATTTGAAATATAAACTGGGTGTTATGGTTCATGGCCCTGTCATCCTAGCATAGGATGTTTGAGATTATCCTGAGCAACATAATACACACACATACCCCATGTCTTTTTTTTAAGAAACTTTTTTATTTATTTTACATACCAACCACAAATTGCCCTCTCTCCCCTCCTCCTACTCTGGCCCCTAGCTTTCCCCTCCCACCCCCATTCCCTCCTCCTAAAGGGTAAGGGCTCTCAAGGGGAGTCAGCAAAGCCTGGTACATTCAGGTAAGACAGGACCAAGCCCCTCCCCCCTGCATCAAGGCTGAGCAAGGCATCCCACCATAGGTAATGGACTCCAGAAAGCCAGCTCATGCACCAGGGATAGATCCTGATCCCACTGCCAGGGGTCCCTCAAACAGACCATGCTACACAACTGTCTCCCATATGCAGAGGGCCTAGTCCAGTCCCATGCAGGTTCCACAGCTGGCCAGACATTTCTTACAGTGCTGTTATTGTATAAAAGTTTCTGATTGTCTAGACAGATCTCATGTAGCGAAAGCATAGAATTAAATTTTAAAAATCTTTGCTAGTTTTAGGTATACAGTAGTACCTTGGGTTGATTTCATTTTTATTTCCTTAATAGATTGAAAGGTGGTATACCATGTGATTTAGCTTTCAATTCTATTGTTTTGTTCCAATATGCCAAATTATGAATTAGTTCCTGCTGATAGTTTCTTTATTTTAATTCTCAAATAGTTTCTCTAAACATAAACCTTTGGTTTTCTCTCATACCATAGTAGTTACATTCTTTTAGTCCAAGGGTAAAGTAGACACCTCTCTTTTGAAAATTAGCAAACATGTCTTCTCATGGAAATCCCAGTCTTGAGTTAATAACTGCCACGACCTACACAGCCGGGAACCGAGTACTGGCGAGGGATGCCGAGGTTAAACAGCACTCTGGACACACCGGGATTCTTCATCCAAAAAGAGCTCCTTTATTGACTATCCATCAGCCTTATATACCCTGATACTTCCTACTCTCCATGGGGTCGGGGTACGTTTCTCAGGTTCCCATCTGCATCCCAGCAGCTCAGTCAAACAGGAAAACTGCAAACAATGTTCCAGCTATAGCTTTATCATAAACATCCTGTGACTTACTGACCACAGGGAAAGAGGAAGAACAAAAGGGCACCTTAGGGCAAGCAAACAAGCTATGCACAAGGCCTGTTCAGCGTCTGCTGCCAACATGTCCTCTCCTTTTCTTTTTTAAAGCACACCGATAGCCCCTGTCTTAGGTCACCTGTAGCACCCTGTCTGACTTACCCATCCTCAGGGAGGCCCTTCTATCCCCTGCCTTAGGTCGTCAGCATGGCACAGGAGTTGCCCGTCTTTGGGTACTATCTTTCCAACATTGTAACCACATCTGAGCAGATTCACCGGGCTGCGTAGCTAATAACAATTGCTTGGTTGCCTGTTGGCCTCACCTAAACTGGAGACGCCATTGGTACACCATGAAGAATCTGAGCCCAAGACCCAATATAAACAGGATAAGTAGGGAAACGGACCCTGACCACCTAGTAACCCATCCAGCAATTTTTGACATAGCTTACCACCAAACATTTTCACCAATAGGAGTGAGTCTAGTTTCATTAATACAAACAATGTCATGAACTAATTACAAAGTAAAATTTACAAAAGTTGCATTCCATGGCCCTCTTAAGTAATCATTCAATTCTTTAACCTTAGCAGATGCATTCACAACAATATGAGGGGTTACACATATTTCAGAAAACCCATAGACACATAACATATGTTGTCTAATTGTCCATTTAAAGTCTGTTGGATGTCCAAAGCACCAGCCACTCTTTCCAACAGGGCATTAATAGTAGTAGCCTGGTGCACTCCCTGGGAAATAGCCAATCCAGCTGCAGTGGCTGCAACAGCCGAAGTTGCAATGGCAGCAATTACAGCAGCAGTTATGCCAAGGTCCCGTCTGCTGCGATGAAGTTGCAAGGGAAATTCTGCTGCATTCTGTTCCAGCGGCATCATGACAAAGGCAGGAATTCTCACCACCACAGCATGTGTGACATTAGGACTTCAGCAATTACTTAGGCTGCAATTCAAAGCTGAACAGTTTAACTCCTCCCCTCCCACACCCGAGCCATTCCAGAGAATAAGGAAAAAAATTGGTATTGTTGAATCCTGCAGTTCGTTTTGAGCAAAGCATAGGGAATTACGTAAATTCATGGTGACATTTATGCTTTGCACATCATGTTTAACATTACTAGCTGCAGTTCCAATAGTCCAATTAGAGGCAAAGACAGCAGGAAACACAGAGCTTTCAATATTACTGGCAACAAAACTGGAGGATTCTTAACCAGGCTCCATGAAGGCTCTGTGTAGACCCAAGGGCTAATGACCATCAGCACCATCGGAATCATGAGGTTCTTCATGTTGAGATTTCTGTGTCTGTTCCACAGGCCGAACACACCGTTCTGGTATCCAGATTGGTTTCTCAGCACCTGGAGGGTATACACAAACTGCCCCCCTCACCCTAGCCAATAGCGGTGCCGGGGACTGCCATGTGCCTGTGGAAAGATCCTTCCACCTGACCAGAACCTCAGAGGGAGAGGGGTCCAAAAAATGCCATTGAGCAGCAGTACACCCATGAACATGCATAAGCAAAAAATTTAAAATGAATAAAGTAACGGAAAGGAGTAATTGTGGTCCCTGTACATCCCTGTACATCTCACCTTCTTTTGTTTTTTGCAAATAAGTCTTTAAATGTTTATGTGCTTGTTCAATTATCGCTTGTCCTTGAGGGTTATAGGGAATGCCAGTTTTACAAATTATATTCCATTGTGAACAAAATTTCTGAAAACTTTGGCTGGCATAAGCTGGCCCATTATCTGTTTTAATATACTGTAGAACTCCCATATAAGAGAAAGCAGCCAAAAGATGTTTAATTACATCTTGTGCACGTTCCCCCTTGTGAAGGGTGGCTACTATATAATGAGAATATGTATCCACAGACACATGTACATATGATAAAGTTCCAAAACTTGAAATATGCGTGACATCCATTTGCCAGATATCATTGGGACGTAGGCCACGAGGATTAACACCTAATGATGGTACATGAATAAAAGGAGCACAAGTGGCACAAGTAGATATAATTGTTAAGGCCTCAGTGCTAGTACAGCCAGTAAGATGCTGTAAAGTTTGCGCATTGAGATGGAATTTCTGATGTAATTGAAATGCCTGATCAAAGGTGGTGACTACACAAGTGAAATGAGTAGCTACATCTGCAGTGGCATTGCCTTCTGCAAGCGCCCCTGGAAGACCAGAATGCCCTTGAATATGGCCCACAAACACAGGATGTTTTCTAGCCCAAATTAACCTTTGAATGGTCTGTAATTGAGAATGTACTGTGTACTGTTTTCCAATATATGGAGTGGTTTCAATACTATGCATCATTTTGGCCACATAGCAACTATCAGTATAGACATTTATAGGTTCTAAAGAGTAAACTTGCAAAGTCAATTGTAAGGCTGTAATCTCAGCTTGTTGTGCAGACATGGAGGTCACTGCCACCCACATTACCTCATCCCCACTGATGGCCACAGCAAAACCTTCTTTAGATGCATCAGTAAAATTAAATGAGCATCCTTAAAAGGTTCCTGTTTTACAATATGGGGAAAAATAAAACTACACACTTTAAAGCTTTCTATAAGTTTATGTTTTGGATAATGATTATCTATATAGCCTGTGAAAGTACACAAGAAAAGGCACCAAGCTTCATGTTCTCTTTGCAAATAAGTTAACATTTCTTGTGTATAAGGGAGTACAATGCACTCAGGAGACTTTCCAAGCAAGGATTCCCCCATATATTTAGCTTTCCATAGGAGTTGAATTACCTATTCATAATATGCATTCAAAGTTTTAGATGGGGATGCAGATAAATGCACCCAAAATATGGGCCCTGTTTGCCAAAATACTCCCGTAGGTGAAAATTTAGAGGGAAGAATTAGCAATAATAAGGGTTTGGTATAATCTATTTGTTGCACTTGGAGTTCTTGTGGTGCTTGTTCTACCTTTCCTAAAGTGGCCTTGGCTTCTGCTGATAGGGTCCTTAAGGAAGTCGGAGAAGAATCTCCTTTTAAAACATCATAGAGAGGCTTAAGTTCTCCAGTGGGTATTTGAAATGAGGGGTGGAGCCATTGAATTTCCCCTAAAAACCTCTGCCAATGATGCAATGTCTTTAATTCTGCAATATGAAATTGTAGTTTCTGTGGAAATATCCCTACAGAATTTATAGTGTATCCCAAATATTGATAAGGAGCCATATTTTGTACCTTTTCTGGGGCAATCACTAATCCTGCAGCTGCAAGTGCTTGTTGCAAATCTGCATAACCTTGTAATACACAGTCTTGGGTAGATGCTGCAATAATATATCATTCATATAATGTATAATATATACATATGGAAACTTTGCTCTAATGGGTTGTATGGCTTCTGCAACATACATTTGATACATAGTAGGGCTATTAGCCATTCCTTGAGGTAAAACAACCCAATGATACTGCTTATATGGTTCTTTATAATTAATAGAAGGAACAGAAATGCAAAACGCTGGCAATCTTGCTGAGCCAAAGGAATAGTAAAAAAGCAATCTTTCAAATCTAGCCATCTTTCAAATCATATGCCAATCTTTGGGAATAGCAACTGGGCTGGGAAGGCCTGGCTGAAGTGTCCCCATTAACTGCATAGTGGCATTTACTGCATGTAAATCTTGTGAAAGTCTCCATTTTCCAACCTTTTCTTGGTAACAAAAATATGAGTATTCCAGGGGTCCCACACCCACGACGGTGTTGCCTGCGTGACAAATGCCTTGAATGAGGTGGTTATGTGGGAAAGGGGGGCTCGCAGCCCTCGGGTCTATGCCCCCGGCGACCCCTTATCAATCAGCCTGAATCATGGTGCCAGGCTACACGGAACCATGAAAATCTGCTTGCAGAGGCTGGCTGGCACTTTGCCTTTTTCTCTTTGCAGCTGTGACTATTGCTGTTTCCTTGTGTATTGATTTCAGGAAGTTAACTCTCAATGTTCCTGATGTGCCCCATAAGAGAATAATGATTCCTCAGAAGTGGCCTCAATACCCCCACCTATGATTCAAGTTTTTAGGCAAACAGTTAAAGAGGGTCCTAGAAGTTTGGGGGAATTTATGAATGGTTTAGAGCAAAAAAGAACTTATGACTCAGAGGGACTAAGATTCTAGTGAAGAGAGAATGAAAGTAAAAGTCTAGGAACTCATAAGCAATCCACATGCGCAGCTGACAGCAGCAGCAAGAAAGCAGTTACAGAAATTAGCCATTCCTATAAGAATTATCCAGGGGCAAGTAGAGTTTCTCATCAAGGGTCAGTGGTGGCAACCCCCTAACTTTAATCCTAGATATAATAATTATTTGGAGCCATTGCCCTTTATAAAAGCTTATGATAAACATGGGAACTGATGGGTGAATCATAATAGTATGAAAACAGAATGGCATCAGTTACAGTTCATGGAAAGATTAGCTTACTTCAGCTAGGGCCGTAATGTTCTCTGTCTGAATGAGGAACCACAAAAGGGGAAATAGAGTATGTACTCATAAGATCTGAGAGAATTGCTAACTACATTGTTGATTCTATGTTTAACACCCTACGGCTGATTGCCATGCTTCCTCAAATGATTGTATAAAATTCACTGCTTGGTCTGAGTAAAATTGCAGCAGTTTCACAGCATACTCTGGTGTCTGTGTCTGTCTGTCATCGCCGAATCCCACTTTTCCTGAGTACCTTCACCCCATTCTCCCTCGGTCTGGTGGCCCTACTGAGACCCAATCCGCAGCACAGGGGGATGTGGAAGGGACAATATGCCCTGCCAACAATTGTTCCTGCACTAACTCATGGGCGGCCCTCAGTTTTTCTGGTGGTAAGGGCCACTGATCTACCCACACAGGCTCATCAGATAACCAAGTAATAGGTGTGGGAGAAGGCCACACACCAGTGACCCATACTAAAAATGCCCTAAGCCTCTCCGATCTCCAGGTAGTCTGGTGACCTCATCGGCGGCAGTAAGAGCAGCAACACAACCCTGCTCTGCCTTTCCCAGCCCTTTTCCTGGTGTCCATCCCATATCCATCATTATGTTATTAACAAACACATTTTCTCCCTTTAGAGCTTGAGTAGTGAGAACCTCTCCCATGGTGTTTAACACATCTCTTCCCCACAGGTTAGTAGGTAAACCTAATACAACATAAGGTTGAAAATGTCCTTCATGCCCCTCCTGATCACTCCACTTCAATATGCAGGCACTTTTCTGTGGTCTGGTCTGTCCTATACCCTGTAACACTGCTGTAGAATCCTCCAGAGGCCATCGTGCAGGCCAATATTCCTTGGATATAATGGATACATCTGCCCCAGTATCAAGAATCCCCATAAAAGATTTACCTTAAATTTTTAATTCTAATTTAGGCCTAGAGTCTAGGTGGGCTACCCAGAACGCTTGAGGAGTACCAGTGGACCCAAAACCTCCCTTTCCCCGGGCTGCACATAAACTTCTATTTTTTGTAGAAACAATAGGAAGCAGAAGTAGCTGAGCTATACACTCCCCTTGCAGGATCACTAAGACCACCTGTGTTGCCTCTGCCATGATTTTTATCTCTCCCTCACAGTCATTATCTATCACTCCAGGCAAAATCCTTATGCCCTTCATATACGCACTACTCCTACCCAAAAGCAGTCCCACAGATCCTTTTGGTAAGGGGCCATAATCTCCAGTGGGTAGTGCTTGAGGTCCCATTTGAGGGGTTAAGATTGCTCTGGCGGTGGAACTGAGGTCCAGTCCTGCACTTCCTGGTGTTCCTCGACTGAGTTGGTCAATTGAAAGAGGTTGTTTTGTGGAATGAAACTGAGGCGACCACTGCCTGGGATTACTGTTTGGGTCTGCATAGCTCCATACACATTGGCTTTCGGGGCCTGGAGCGGGCCCCATCCCCCGTTTCCCAAAGGTAGTGGGTTACCCTGTGTGTCAAACTTAGATCTACATTCACTACTCCAGTGCCGACCCTTTTTACATTTGGGACATATTCCAGGTGACTGGTTTAGATTGTTTTGTGGGCAATCGCATTTCAAATGGCCTTCCTGCCCACACTGGAAACATCCTTTAGGTCGAGCACCTCAGCCATTCATGCCTTGCAAGCCATGTCTTATGGCAGCAGCTAAAACTTGTCCAGTAATATGATTACTATCTATGTCTTTGCAGACATGAAGCATGTCATTCAAACCCTTGCCGTTGCTCCCTCTTAATGCTTCTTGGCAATACTTATTTGCATTCTCATATGCCAACTGTTTAACTACCGGCATAGCCTGATCAGAATCTCCAAAGATCTTTCCTGCCAATTGCAAAAGCCGTGACACAAAATCTGCATAGGGTTCTGAAGGACCTTGCAAGACCTTTGAAATTTGTTCTCCCGCAGCAAGGTTTGGCAGAGATTTCCAGGCTCAGACTGCTGCATTAGCTATTTAAGCATAAATGCCAGGGTCATACAATATTTGCTGTTGAATATCAGCATATTGCCCTGTGCCTGCCAGCATGTCATAATTCCTCTGGGGTTGACCAGCCTGCACATTAATTCGTGCCAGCTCTAAGCATCTTTCGTGATTCTCACTTTTCCACAAGAGATAATCTCCTCCAGACAGGGCAGCATGGCATAATTGTTGCCAATCGCTAGGTGTTAAATAACTAGCTGAAAAGGACTCAAAAAATGTCACAGTGAATGGAGCCTGCGGACCATAACTGCTCACTGCTTTTTTTAATTGTTTCATTTCTTTAAATATCAAAGGTACATGATTCCTGACGGCTTGTCTGGCAGCATTAACAGTTTCAGAAACGGGATAAGCCTGCACAGTAACCTGCCAGATAACTCCCCTCTGTTTCCCTTCCTCCTTATCATCCTGATTGTCCCTATCCAACCAGTATGGATTATGTGGAGACGGATGACAGCAGATCGGAGCCGAAGGCTCTTTATGTTTTACTTTAGTTTTCTGCAGCCGCTATTGTAATTCTTCGATCTCTTTCTCTAACTGCTCCTCCTCATCCAACAACTCATATATAGACTCAAGGTCACTCTCATCATCCTGAACTGCAAGTTTCTTGCGGGGTTTCATAGCTTTCTCTTCTTCTTTTTCCCCTTTTAAAGATTCATTAGTTTCAGCTTCCTGGGCAGTGGCAAAAGCCTGCTCACATTCTGCTAATTGTTCTTTCACTTTCACTTTGTCAGTTAATAGCGCATCCTTTACCAGCCTCCAAAGAGAAAAGGCTGCAATAGGAAAGTTCTCTGGTCCCTTATCCTGCAATACCTTCTGTAGATCATGTTTTGCCTGTTCCCAATCACGGATATTCAGCCCTCCTCCTGTCAGAAACCACGGGCTAGCTTCATCTATAGTGTCCACAAATGTGAGTGCGGTACTTAATACCTGTTCCTTGTTTCTGCAACAGCTCTCTCAACTCAGTGGCCAACTGAGCCTTAGCTGTGGAATTCCCCATGGTACGTACCCTATTTTACTCTGT
Source organism: Peromyscus aztecus (assembly GCA_902168405.1). Classification (NCBI taxonomy): domain Eukaryota; kingdom Metazoa; phylum Chordata; class Mammalia; order Rodentia; family Cricetidae; genus Peromyscus; species Peromyscus aztecus. The sequence continues at coordinate 9,555 of CABHPQ010175370.1, forward strand.
TACATCCAATCCTCCCCCTTCCTTTGTGAAGGTGAGCCTCATACGCTTACCCCTTCTTTCCAAGTCTCGATGGAACCTCCACTTGCTGTGACCTGCACAGCCGGGAACCAAGAACTGGCGAGGGATGCCGAGGTTAAACAGCACTCTGGACACACTGTGATTCTTCATCCAAAAAGAGCTCTTTTATTGGCTATCCAACAGCCTTATATAGCCTGCTACTTCCTACTCTCCATGGCCTCGGAGTACATTCCTCAGGTTCCCATTGGCATCCCAGCAGCTCAGCCAAACAGGAAAACTGCAAGCGAATCAGCAGAGACCTGATTCTTGAAACAATGTTCCAGCAATAGCTATATCATAAACATCCTGTGACTTACTGACCACAGAAAAAGAGGAAGAACAAAAGGGCACCTTAGGGCAATCAAACAAGCTACACACAAGGCCTGTTCAGCATCTGCTGCAAACATGGGTGGTTTTTTAAGTCTCAGCTCTCAGCTACTGCTCTGACCTCTTGGGCTTTTAACTCTGCATTTGGCTCTGTGTTTCTTATTTAATAAGACTGTTCATCTACAAACCCAAGCTTGAGCTTGCAATAAAGGCTCTTTGCTTTTGTATATGAACTCAGACTCCTGGTGGTCCCTGGGGGATTCATGACACAGGCATAACAAGCCTCCTTGGGTTCCGATAAGAACATAGACCACAGTTGGGCACATTTCACCAAGCTATGACAACCCATAATACTCCTGCTTGAAGTGAACCCCTGGATGAGGACAAACCGTGGCATCTGAGCCAGCCCGATCAACATCACTGGATGTGCATAAGCAGCAAAGTTGTCGCTTGGAGACCGCCAAACTGCAGAGAAAGCACTGTTGGCTGTGGAAGAAGCCCACACTGTCGCTATTCGTCATTTGAAAAGCTGCTCTTAGCTCCCTGCTGGGTCCTGATAGAAGTGAAACGTCACACCTGGGGACAGTAAGTGACTAGGCAGCCTGAACCACCATCAAAACCCAGCTATTGTCACTAAACTGTAAAGCTGGGCACACTCACCAACACTCCATTATAAAACAAGCAGCAATTAGACAACCCTGGCAGGACCAGGAGGCATTCTTTTTTATTTTAATATGGAATGCTTCATGAGTTTGGGTGTTATCCTTGTGCAGGGGCCATGCTAATCTTCTCTGTTATCATTCCAGTTGTAGTATATGTGCTGCTGAAGTGAACACCAGAACGTACTCTTAAACACACAAGCAAATATGTAGACTTGTGTCTTGTTGGGAGTTGATACAGATTCAGAAATACTCCAGCTTAAAATATCAGTCACTACAGGCATTTTACGTACAAGTTGGAAGAGAAAAAAGCAACAGCTGAAGAATATGCACCATAGCTGTTCCAACCCTCCAGGTCGACTGCTTCAGGAACTCGGAATCCCCAGAGGATGCATGGTTATTTGTGATACGGTGACTTTCCATCTCTGTGCAGCTCCAAGTCACATGGCTGCAGTGTCCCCAAACATCCTGCTCTTCCCTTGAAAGATTGCACTTTCTCGTGCCCTTTGCAGTGGGGACTGTGCCCTGTGCTTCAGGCCATGGGATCTGAGGTGAATACAGGTGCTACTTTCAGGCTAAAGTATTTCCTCACTGGTGTATGTATTCAAACCTCTGTCAGGGTTTGAATTGGAAATGCCAGTTTGGAATGTTTGCTCCTCACTGATGGTGCTGTTGGTTAGGAACCTGTGGAGCCTGTAAGAAATAGAGCCTCTCTGGTAGAAACAGGTAATAAGCGAGGACCTCCGGAGGTTATACCTGCTGCTGGTCTCTGCCCTGCACCCTGGTGTCTCCACCACATACTTCTGATGCCATCAGCTAAGCTGTTCTACCATGCCTTCTGTGCCCCGATGGATGGAAACACTCAGAACCATGAACCAAGTCTTTCTTCCCTGGAGTCAATTCTTTCAGGCTTTGTGGTCACAGCAATGTGAAAACCCTGACGGATCTTCCCAGCACTCTCTTCCCGGACTCCAGCAAGCCATGCTAACTGAATAGGTGGTTCCACACTGAAAGTAGCCAAGCCCTGACATTTCCTTCACATAATATAGAGGAAAGTGTTTATTTTGTTTTTTATGTGCGTGGGTGCGTTGTCTGCAGGAATGTCTGTGCCTGCTTGACCCATCCAGCAGGTCAGGTTATTCGTGGGTCTCAAGCCGGGAAACACCTAAAGAACCATGGGGAGAGAGAAACGAAGCCAAGCGCAAATGAGACACTGAGTCAATCAGAGTCGTGTCAAGGCTCCATTTCTTGATTGGGGTCTGAGGTTTTTATGCAGGTCTTCAGGCATGGAGGGGCAGAGAAAGAAAGGGGAAAATTTTCAGAAGAAGTTAGAGTGTTCGGGGGGAGGCGAGGTCTCTTTGGTCCAAGGCTCTGCAGCTGGCCAATTACTGTTCAAGACTATATCTAAAAGTATATTTCTTAGTTAGGCCAAGGTCGTCCTGCCTTGGCAAGTCTTGCAGTTAGCCAAGGGCCTCCAAGCAGAAATACAAAGCATAATAGTCCTGGGTCAGTCTCCAACAATTCCCCCTCTTTTCTAAAAAAAATGGACCACGTTTGCGCTGTCAAGCTTTAAGAAATCTGGGTCTGAAGGGATGGCTTCTGGTCTGGAGGATCACAGAGGCCCCGTCCCTTCAAGCAATGAGAAGGGAGGTCCAGGAGGTGATGTCTCCCCAGAATCAAACACACAGGCGTCCCTGTGGTGCGGGAATCAGCGGACCGTGCAGTTTTTTGAGGGAATGGAGATTGCTGAGCATTGAGCTGTTACTGCACAACCATTATGCAACGGGGCATGCAATCCAGACTCTCGGGTTATAAGGGCACCCATGTCCCTAGTCTGTGCAGTCACAGCTGCACTCCAGCCACGCCTGGAGCTTTCCCTCACACAGGGGCTGCTTTGCCAGAGTCGAGGGGTCTGTGCGGGGCATCTCCATAATAGTCCTAATAGGACCAGGGGGTGTTAGGACCCAAGGGCACTGAACCTGAACCTCTGAGAGGGCTCCTGACCGTTCTCCTCTATATCCAGTCTATGATAATGAATCAAAAGATGCTGTGGTAAGGCCGAATCAATCTGACTTTTGATAAATCGAGTCAACCGCTGAAAAGCCCAGGGACCAAAGGTAATGAGAAGGAGAAAGACAATTAAGGGGGCTAGAATAGTAGGCAGCAAAGTGGAGAGCTAAGGGGACCCTTGTAGCCAATTTTCAAACCATCCTTGTTGATTTTCAAATTCCCTTTTTCTCTGAGCTAGCCTTTCCCTTAACTTTTCCATTGATTCTCTGACAATACCAGTGTGATCAGCATAAAAGCAGCATTCTTCCTTTAGGGCGGCACATAAATCTCCCTCCTTCAGGAACAACAGATCTAGACCCCTTCTGTTTTGTAGTACTACTTCTGAAAGTGAAGTGAGTGATTTTTTGAGGGCTGAAATGGATCTTTCTATAGCCTCTAAATCGGTGGTCATGGCCATCTGTAGCTGCATCAGGTGTTTGTTTTGTACAAGAGCGGTGGTTCCGGTACCAATACCTGCAGCAATGCCTCTGATACCTAACAAGAGGGCAATGGTCATAGATACAGGCTCTCGAGTGTATCTACCTCTTTGTTCAAAGAATTCTGTCACTGAATCTTCCTCATGATATGTGACACGAGGCCATAGCTGAACAAGTACACAGAACTCATGGGAGTAATTGAATACCTGAGCAGACACACAGGGGGTTAAGCCGGTGTTGCAGGCCCAGTAGGACCCATTGGGTGCCTCGAGATAGTAACTTCCCTGGGTAGGTGTTGTTGTCTGGTTGCAGAGATGCTTATGGGTTGAGGGGACCTTGCCCAAGTGGAGGCCCTGTCCAGAAACTTCAGAAAGCGTCAGCCTATGGGGCTGCGTCTGACATTTGCTGCTTGGGGAGGTCTGATTAATGGCATCGGCTTGAAAAACGATTCCTTCATTATAAGGGGGGCTGGAAGAAAGATAAAGCCAGCAATCCAGTGTCTTATCTGGACTTGTAGCATTTAAGGCCATGTATGCTCCCTGTACCAGGTTGAACAATCTATTTCCTACAGGCCGTGCAGTTATGAGGGGGGTACTGTTTGGTCAAGGACTAGGGGTATCACCAGATGTAGGTCTTAGTGTGGCGGCTACTTTGGATGGGGCTGGGATCTTGCTCTATGTATTAGGAAGGACCAGGTTAGGTCCAATGGAGATGGTATTGAGATTTTCTATTTTTAACTGTATCTTAAATATAAGACCAGCATCAAAGCCTTTTAAATATCATCGAAAACCCCATGTTCTCCCGGAGGGCCAGCCTTGGAAATCCTTACCCTTTTGGGTAAAGGAAATGTTGAGGGGCAGGCTATTACCATACAGAGGCTGTGACTCTGTTTTGGTGGAGTAGCATTGACTCCTTTTTTGGTAGCCCCAAGAGACTGTTATAAGATCCCATGAAGAGGATGGCTTCCAATATGCAGCTCCTGTAGTCTCACATCCTCATTGTTTACAGAAAAACTCCTCATAACCCCCACATCTGGATACAACAGCTCGATGTCTACCATCTTTTGGACATACATAAAAATCAGACTGGGCTAGTAGGCATCTGGCAGCGGGGCTGCGACATCCAGGAATGGCAGTCTGGGGCAGCCTGGTATCGGTGACTAGGCATGCCATTACGGGAGAGGAATCCTGCCCTGTTGGTATCTGGGCAGAGTCAACTATAGCTATATCCCAGGAATCCAATCCTGCTGCCAATTGACAAAAATCTGGGGTAAGAGACGGCCACCACGAAAAGGGGGCATGATTGGCAGTCGTCTGCCAGACCGTTTGCCCAGTTTGTGAGATAACCTGCCATGTGAGTTTCTTAATAGCATGGGGGCTGGCCCTGGTCATAGGGATGGCAAGCAAAATTAAAAGAAAAGAAACAGCATAGAGGCGAGTTCTCCGGATCTTGGGACGTGCTGGGAGGGCGATGAGGTCATTCATGGTCCCTTTCTCTCCTTAGGCCGCAGGAGCACCTGCAAAAGAAAGGATTTGTGTCTCAGGGCTAGTTCCTGGACCTAAGATTATTATTTATTTTTATGGAGCATTTTTTACAGAGTAGGTTTTAACTAACCTTGCAGGCAGCCAGCAGGCCCCATTTTCCTTAGTGTCATAGATGCATGTGGACCCTTTTCCCCAGATTAGCACTGGGTCTGGGCCATTCCGTTTACTAGTGATGGGGTCTCTCCATAAAACTTGAGCATAGCCTTGGCGAGTTTCTGGGTACCAATGCCGTTCGGCTGCAGATTTTCCTAAGCCATCTAAAGTCAAGAAATTTAACACAAAGAGAGCATGTGCAAGCAACATTTTTTGGTTCCCCTTAGTAGGGAACAAAGTCTCCTGTGAGCTGAGTTTACTAATAGTATTCTTTAAGGTTTGGTGAGCTCGTTCCACAATGCCTTGTCCCTGTGGGTTATAGGGTATTCCAGTGACATGCTTTATCCCCAATTGCAAGCAGAATTGCTTAAACTTATTGCTAGTGTACCCTGGGCCATTGTCAGTTTTTATGCATTTTGGCTGCCCCAGCACAGTGAAAACATGTAGCATATGACTGATGACATCCTTAGTGGCCTCCCCACTGTGAGCAGAGGCGCTGATAAACCCGCTGAAGGTATCGATGGTGACGTGTACATATTTCAGCTTTCCAAAGGAAGCAACATGGGTGACATCCATCTGCCAAATCTGTCCTGGAACGAGCCCCCTAGGATTTACCCCATAATGGGGCTCAGGCAAAAATATTAGGCAATTTTTACAGCTTTTGACAATTTCTCTAGCCTGTTCTCTGGTGAGTGAGTATCTTTGTCTCAAGGTCTGGGCATTAAGGTGATATAATCGGTGAGCTTCGTGGGCAGCTGCGATCTGGTCTTGTTCTGTAAGCAAAACTAGGGGCGAGCGCGTAGCGTCCGCAAGTTCGTTTCCCAGCTCCAGGGGTCCGGGCAGGCCAGTATGGGCACGAATGTGTCCGATAAAAAAGGGCTTTGACCTTTGACGGATTAATCTCTGAATCCTTGAAAATATTTCAAAGGTTGGGGTGTTTGGCTGAATTACTGGCACCATTTCCAGGACCTGCAGGGCTCCCACCACATATCTACTGTCTGAATACAAGTTAAGGGGTCGTGCCTCAAATGTTTCGAACACCACTAGAGCAGTGTAAAGCTCCACCAACTGAGCAGATTTAAAGGGTGTTTTTATAACTTTTTGTTGTTGGTTATAGACATAGGCAGCTTGATCATTCTTTGATCCGTCTATAAACACTGTGCAAGCATTGGGAATTGGTTTTAGCTTTGTATTTTTAAGAAAGAGAAAAGGGGTAAAAGAAAAATACTGTAACAACTTATCACTAGGCATCTGGATATCGAATTTTCCCGCATAGGAACAAACAAGTGTAGCCCATTCCAGGTGATGTGTAGATAGCCATTTTAAGTTTTCTGTATCATATGGGATAATGGTAACATCAGGCTCCTTTCCAAAATATCTAGTGGAGGTCCTTATCCCCAACATCACTAACTGGCACACTAACGGGGGATATAAAGGAAGGACTTTCCTTTTAGCAACCGGGAGGTGTACCCAAAGCAAGGGAACAGGCTCTTGCCATAACAGACCTGTGGGGGCAAACTCTGTAGAAAAGACTATTAAATGCAGGGGTAAGGCAGGAGAGAAAAACCCGACGTGCTGCTGGGCGATGGCCAATTCAACTTTATTGAGCACGTTTTCCGCCTCCGCGGCGAGATATCGGGGAGAGAGGGGGTTGGGATCTCCTGTAAGGATACCCTCGAGAGGACGTATGTCCCTTTTTGCCATTTTTAGATAAGGCCGTAGCCACTGGATATCTCCCAATAGCTTTTGAAAGTCATTGAGGCAGAGTAAAGTATCCCTCCTGATCTGAATCTTTTGAGTATAGAGAAGCTCAGGATGTAGTTCGAACCCCAGGAACAGAAAAGGAAACTGTGTCTGAATTTTTTCTGGGGCAATGCTAAACCCTCTATCTTGTAAGGCTCGCACCAAGCTTTGCGCTACTAGATGCGTCCTTTCCACGGTCTCAGCAGCGATCAACAGATCATCCATGTAGTGGATAATATAGGCCTCAGGAAACTGTATTCTAATTGGGACAATGGACTGGGCCACATATTTCTGACAAAGAGTGGGTGAATTTGCCATTCCTTGGGGCAGGACCTTCCATTGAAAGCGTGGATTTGGTCCAATCTGATTAGTAATAGGAATAGAAAAGGCAAATCTTTTACAATCAGCAGTATGAAGGGGAATAGAAAAAAAGCAATCTTTAATATCAATAACTATTTTGGCATGTCCTCTGGGGATGGCTACAGGCGAGGGTAGCCCTGGTTGCAGCGCCCCCATGGGCATCATAGTTTTGTTAACTTCTCTAAGATCCTGTAATAATCTCCATTTACCAGTCCTTTTTCTAATGACAAAGATAGGAGTATTCCATGGGGAGGTAGAGGGTTCGAGGTGCCCTTGGTCTAACTGTTCCTGCACTAACTGAAGGGCAGCCTGAACCTTCTCTAGAGGCAGGGACCACTGGTCTATCCACACCAGGTCATCTGACTTCCATGTTATTTTGTCGGCGTGGCGTACAGGGAGAGCAGTGGTCTTTAGGAAAAAAGGTCCGTAGAACTCGCACCCAATCCTTTCCTGTCTAATTTTGGTTTAGCCATAATAGGTTGCGTGGGCCCTTGTTCATGCTTCCCCAGACCTTTTCCTGGCAAGAAGCCCGTTTTTAACATCATTTGGGTCACTTTGTCATTAGGGCTTATCATGATGACCCCCGTCTGAGTCATAACATCAGACCCCACAGATTGACTGGCAATCCCTCCACTACAAAAGGCTTCACGGTCCCTGTGTTTCCCTCAGTATCTTTCCATTGTAATATTTTTGAACTTTGCAGGGTATTTTGTGTCTGCCCTAACCCTTTTAAATGAGTGGCTGTGGGCTCTAAGGGCCACGCAGCGGGCCAGTGTCCCCTTGAGATGACAGTAGCATCAGCACCAGAATCCAGAAGGCCAAGGAAGGGTTTCCCGTCTAACAAAAGTTTTAAAGTGGGTCTGCTTTCAGACAGCTGCTACACCCAAAGTATGTCAGATGAGCCGGGACGGGAGGAACCACGGGAGGAATGTTTATGTTGAAATTCCCCAGTTAATGGGAGTGGCAGGGCCTGAGCTATTCGTTGACCCATGGGAACAGTAACTGGGCCTAGAGGGGCTGAAGCCAAGAATTTTATTTCTCCATGGTAGTCACCATCGACTATAGACGGGGTGATTGTGAGCCCTTGCATCGAACTGGAAGCTCGGCCGATGATAAGGAAAAACATACCGGGTGGGGGAGGACCGAAAATCCCAGTTTCTATTACTACTGTTCCCTCTTCTGGAGTTACAATTCGGGTGGTGGAGGAATAGAGGTCCAATCCTGCACTGCCTGGGGTGGCTCTAGTTAGGCTTGAGCAAGGTGAGTTAGACTGCCCTGAGGACGTGTAGTCCCCTGTTGCTGATGGTTGATAAAAGGGTTGTTGCTGGCCCTCAACTGAAGTGGGGATGGCCGCTGCGGAGGAGGGCCCCAGACTGGGGCCCTCAGCCCGTTTCCCTGGACCGAAGACAGGGGCTGGCCATTACTATCATATTTGGAGTAGCACTCGTTAACCCAGTGCCGTCCCCGCCTACACCGGGGGCACATCCCCGGGGCTGGACCTCGAGGGCCAGAATTGGGGAAAGAAGTCCCAGGATTGGGGCGTGGGTTGGTGGGACAATGGCGAGCAAGGTGGCCTGGGGCTCCGCATCGGTAACAATTTCTGGTTCCTCCTGCCTTCCCAGCCATGGGCTGAAGGACAGCACCTATGGCTAAACTGATGGATTTTGAAATTTTCTGGTCAAAAGAGTCTACTTCGCTGCACAATTTAATCATTCCATTAAGGTCCATATTTTTAGTTTTGCCCCTCAAGGCGGCTATGCAGGCTGCATTGGCATTCTCTAAAGCCAGTTGTTTAACCATGATGTTTTCAGCACCATCCTCTCCCAAAATCCGCTCAGCAGCTTCTAATAGTCTGGTCACAAACTGAGCATAAGGCTCATTAGCTCCCTGTATTATCTTGAACAGTGAGATGCTGGCCGACCCCATGGAGGGGACGGCTCTCCACGCCGCTAGGGCTGCCTGGGAGGTTTGTGCCAAGAGTCCTACCAGCAAGCCTCTCTGTTTACTTTCTGCAGTGAAATTGCCTCTCCCTGTCAGTTTGCCTAAGGACCAGGAGGCCATCTATAAACTCTGTCTATAAACTCTGTCTATAAACTCTGCCTTCCAGGTCAAATACTGACTGCGGGTCAAGACTGACTGGACAATTTTATTCCATTCATGGGGGAGGAGACTGCCTCCTTGCCCAAGCCCTTCCAGGACAGAAACTGTAAATGGGGCATTAATGCCATAATTTTTAACAGCTTTATGTAAATCCTTTAGATCCTTAAGTTTTATTTTCTTAAATATATGGGAGCCCAGAGAGCCACGATTATTGGGTTCTCCTAGCTCTTCCCTGTCATCGGCCAATTTGTCTTCAGCTTCCTCCTCTGAGCCTGATACCGCATTATCAGTCTCCTCATTATCTCCCTCTATGTCCCCTTCTTCCTGGTCATTGGACTAGTCTGGCTGATCTGTTGGTTCCTGTTTCCTCTGACTGTCCCGTCTCCCCAGCGCTTCGAGACTGACTAGTCGAGCGAGTTATTACTGGAAAGGAGAGGGACACTGTGGGCACCCGCCTCTGAGTGCCCTGTCTTTTTGTGCTTACTTTAGGAGGTGAGGCTGTTTCGGTGAGGTCGGCCTGTAGAGTTTGAATCTGGTGGGTGAGATCCTTAAGCTCTCTTTTTAACAAAAGGACCTCCTTTAGACTATGGACCTGACCTAAAAGAGCTTCCTTGGTGGCAAGCAGGCTCCGGACCCCAGGTAACGAAGAAGGGGGGTCCAAGGAGGCAGAAGGGACAAACTCAGGTGGAGAAGGGGGAGGCCATTGCAAGACATTTGACTCCCCAGCAGCCAGGAGGCACCTCGTTAGGGCCGGTAAAGTCTGAAACCCAGGTGGATCGTTTCTTTCTCTCTCATAGCGAGCTGCCGCCTCCTCTAAACCGATCTTCGAGGCTGGGGTCCAGCCAATTACCACCCCTATCTTTGTGAATAACAGGATATAGAGACTTAACTGGGGGGGAGGCCTGATTAAAGGGGGGTCCAAGTCCTTATCCAAAACAGGCTCATCTATTAGAGAAGGAGCACGAGAGGCAGTCTGCCCTGTTGCCTTGTTAATGAGGCTATTTTGACTTTCACTTTTACCCTCGGTTTTGCCCTGTCTGTCTGAGTTAGTTGCAACACTAATTTTCTTATTCTCCTGACCTATCTTATTTATGGCTGTGGCGTTAACTTTCTCATTTTTCTGACCTGCCTTATTTGACATTATTTCACTCTTTTTCTCTTCTGGATAAGATACCTCATCTAACAAGTCCTCTGCGAGTGCCAGGAAATGACACACTTTACCATCCTTTTCTGAATCTTTTAAAAGATCTCTTATTACTCCATAAAAACTAAAAAATGCATCAGGGATATTCCCCCCTCTCTGAGCATATTATTAATATCTTTTCCAACTTTATTCCAAGTCAGAGGGTGAATGCCCAGACCGTTGATAACCAGCCAGGGACATTTTTCCTCCACAAAACAAAAAAATTTCAACAAGTCTTTCTTTTTAACTGTTATTCCTCTCTCCCTGAGATTACTCTTCATTTCTTTTATGAAGAGCGCTTCTTTAGACAAAACTTTTCCCATGGTTTATTGGACGACAAGCCTTAACTCACGGTACCTGCGTCGCACGGTACCTGGGTGCCGCTACCAAAATGTGTGTGTGTGTGTCAGGACCTTCTTTTCGTCTGTCATCCGATGAATCACCGTGCCTCAAGCCCCCACATTCGGGCGCCACTTGACCCGTCCAGCAGGTCAGGTTATTCGTGGGTCTCAAGCCGGAAAACACCTGAAAGAACCATGGGGAGAGAGAAACGAAGCCAAGCGCAAATGAGACACTGAGTCAATCAGAGTCGTGTCAAGGCTCCGTTTCTTGATTGGGGGCTGAGGTGTTTATGCAGGTCTTCAGGCAGGGAGGGCCAGAGAAAGGAGAGTGAAAAATTTTCAGAAGAAGTTAGAGTGGTCGGGGGGTGGGGGGGGGGGGAGGCGAGGTCTCTTTGGTCCAAGGCTCTGCAGCTGGCCGATTACTGTTCAAGGCTATATCTAAAAGTATACTTCTTAGTTAGGTCAAGGTCATCCTGCCTTGGCAAGTCTTGCAGTTAGCCAAGGGCGTCTGGTTTTGTAAGGCTCCAAGCAGAAATACAAAGCATAATAGTCCTGGGTCAGTCTCCAACACCTGCTGCCCATGGAGGACAGAAGACAGCATTGGATTCCCTGAAACTGGAGTTAGGAATGGATGTGAGCTGCCATGTCATTACTGGGAGCAAACCTAGGTCCTCTGGAAGAGGACCAGTGTTAACTACCATCTCCCCAGCCCTAGAGGAAAGAACTTAAAGACTAGGAAGAGAGGAGCACGGGAGTGGATTTTTCATGTTTGCCCACCTAGGCATCAAGTTCTGACTTTATTTCTCCAAATGGAGCCCGAGAAAAGCATTAGTAAAAGAAGTGCTGTGGCCTTCACTGCCGTAGAGGCCATTTCCTGTGATTGTGGCTGCTACTGGAGAGCAGTGTAATGAGAACAGGCTCTCTAATCAGTGAAGGCAGGAGGACAGAGACACAGAAAAAACCAACGAGAGACATTTCATGGCCCAGAGCATCGGGAGGGAAAGTGGTTACAGTTGTAAAGGGCAGCAGGCCTGATACAAAATGACCCAACTTAGGATGGAAAGTAATCAAAGGATGCCACTGGCTGGCAAGGGCTGTGAAGGGCATGAGATATGACCCTGTGTGCAAGCTGCTGTAGTTTGAGTGACGAATGTCTCCCAAAGGCCCCTATGTTGGTCTCTAGGATGGTGCTACCAGGCGGTAGTGGTAGGTCCTGAGGACCAAGGGGCCTGCTCTCAAATGGGCCCCTTCCTGTTATCGTTTGCTTCTTGGCCATGGGATCAGCTGTTTTCTGTGTCCTGTGCATCCTGCTGTGGTTGTTTTA
>CABHPQ010175371.1:0-33454 GCA_902168405.1 Peromyscus aztecus
GAGGTCCTGGAACTTGATTTTGCTTCTGTCTGAATTTGTCCCTTATCACCTTGGTGGAGAGGCTGCCCTGTCTTCCAAGGAAACCACAAGTTCCAGAGGTTTAAGGACAGGCTGAGCCTGGTGATCGTGAAGAAAAGGAGACCAAAGGGGAGAGAGGTAGAGTCAGAAAGAGGGGAGGCTGCCCACCTATAAGATATAGGCCACAGTATGACTTACACTATTGCCATGGGAACCACAGTATGGTGCTGAGCAGAGCAATGGCTTATTTATCTTTGAGAAGGACACTCTGGTCGGGAAAGGATCAATGGGGCTCCCAGGGAGGAAGTGACTGTAACATGGTAGGTAGGATTGTTTATGTTGCATAGTCCCAGGAAAAGTCTGTCACAGAACGGGTGTGGAGAGCACGGGAAAATTCATGTTTTGTTTCTCTGGAGATGTCCCCTTCCTCCGTCCCTTTCCCCCTTCCCTCCCTTCATCTCTCTGCCTGTTCATGTGCTGTTGTAAGCAATGCATGGCCCCCCAAACCCTTCATTAGGGCCTCAGCCAGACCAAAGCAACACTTCCACCAGTGTCCATTTGGTGAACCAGTCAATCTGTTAGGTTATTTCCACGGATGAGGGGTTACTTGCCGATCTCAGGTGAGAGGGTCTGACAGTCCTCCCCAGCCCTTCCTTCTAAGAAGGAATGCCAACTGACCCTATCAAGTGTTCACAACTGCTCTGCTAAAGGTGGCAATGGCTGTTTGACTCAGAAGCCAGCATGTCGCATATCACTTGTTAGTCATCACTGCTTTGACCACCATAACAGCGGATGTCGGCAGCTTCAATGATCATTTCTCCTGCAAAACTTAAAGTAGTTAGCATCTGAGCCTTTACGTACCACGTCAAACTGCTCCTAGTCTATGCTTTCCTATTCCTCACACTGGAGAGGAAACAGCTCACCCAGGCAGTAAAATGGGGTCCCAAAGGAGTGATGAGGGCCTGATGTGATGGCAGGGTGAGTCACAGTCACAGCATGTAGTTCCAACCAGTGCTGTTGTAGATACAGGAATGCCGATGTCTGTCCCAGTGAGGCAGACCTCAGTGGCATGAGCCTTGATCTGTGTCTGGGTACAATGAACCTCACTAAAGAGAAAATGGAGTGTCCATACACAATTAGCCTTCCATTAGTAGTCAACCCAGGGGCACAACAGTCCTATCATGCAAACGGCCTCTCAGTCTTTGGCATCCTTCCTACACTCACAGGCTGCTTGAAGTCCATACCAGCAGAGCAGAAATCCAGGAAAAACTAACTTTGAAGAGAATTTTGAGAAGTTACTTTTCCCTGGGAACTTTGAAATACATCAGATAGAAGATCTTCCAGTGTTAGGAAAGCATCGAGCTCCTTTTGGAAGGACATCAAGAGAAAGAAAGTACTAGAAGCAGGCAAAATATCTATGGCTCCCAAAAGAGGAAGCACACAGAAATCAGAGCCAATATCTCCCTGTGAAAGTTACTGCAAGGAAAATAATTCAGAAACTTTCCAGCGTAGCCTGAGAGGTCGTTATGTTCCTAAAACTAAATGAGAGGCACAAAGAGGAAAGGAGCCTGTGCTGAGGCTTGGGTGCCATAGCCAACTGCAAACGGCACCCAAGGCATGAAACGCTCTATGCCAAGGAACCCTCAGCTCCACCTCGCTTTCCTTACCATGGCAATGGAAGGCATTGGCAAGGAGAACTGGGGCGAGGAGTGTTTTAGAAGTTCGTGGGTAGCCACATTCCATCTGATATTTGGTGTTTGTCCTTGTTTTCTGCCACTAAAGTAGAATTTCACAGACGAGGTAAACTGTAAATAGGAGATCTTAACCTGCTCACAGTTCTGGAGTTTGGGAAGTCCCAGAGCGTGGTGCTTGCTTCTGGAGAAGGCTCAAGGATGTGACCTAATGTGGCAGATAGGCAAGCATGCACATATAGAATGGAAGGAACTCAGGTAGAACACATGTTATCTGTCATGCATTCTGTCCAGGTAATAATAGCACCAATCATCTTAGACATCCCTCCTGTGTGTATTGACATGTGTATGCAGGTGCCCAAAGAGGCCAGAAGGGGGTGCTATATCCCTTGGAGCTAGAGTTGCAGGTGTTTGTGAGCTACCTGAAATGGGACCCTGAGATCAAAATTCCAGTTTTCTGATAGAACAGTGCCTGATTTTAACTGCTGAGCCATCTCTCCGTTCCCTCATCCCATCTCTCTACACTATCAGAAATGACATCTCATCATGGATTTGAGCCAATTAGATCACACCATTGCTCATCTCCATTTTTACACCTTGCATTCCTGACTACCTGCCAAATGTTACTCCAAAAAATCCAGCTAGACCTGAGTTCGCATGATGTCATAGTATCAAGACCTCTACCTCCAATACATGCATGCAAGATACACACAAACAGGCATGTTTCCCAGACTGATAAAGCCAATGTATCACGTGTGGAAAAGCAGCCTGATAAAGGAGCTCAGTAACTCAGGCCCAACTACACCCCAGTCCAGTGTCTGGAACAGCACCTCCACAGGAGCAACAACAGTAGTACTTTAGAACTTGTTAGATACATGAATTAGATCCCCTCCCCTCCACCTCCTCTTTGCCCTGCCGCTCCCTTTCCCTTCCTCCTCTGTTTCTGTTTAGAAAGGGCAGGCCTCCCACAGGTATCAACAAAGCATGGCATATCAAGTTGCAGTAAGACCTCCCCTTGTATTAAGGCTGGGCAAGGCAATCCAGTAGGAGGAATAGGTTCCCAAGAGCCAGCCAAAGCACTAGGGACAGCCCCTGCTCCCACTGTTAGAGTCCCACAAGTAGACCAAGCTACTCAACTGTCACATGTATGTAGAGGGCCTAGATCGGTCCCATGCAGGCTCCCTGGCTGTTGGTTCAGACTCTGTGAGCTCCTATGAGCCCAGGTTAGTAAATAATTAAAGAAAAAAAAGAAAAAATCCAGAGAACATTAAGATTTCTTTTATGGCCTTTTATGTGGGCAAGTTTTGAAATATTTCTTGAACACATAGATATATGCTTCTATAGCAGATAGATGTAATGCTCTACATATAACAATTAAGACAAGAGTTTAATGCTTTTGGCAATTATTTTACGTCTGTACTAATATTTTACATGCTTGCTTTATTAGTTACCAAGAGAGCTTTTAAAGGTATCCACGATGAAAACCTGCCAAATGTACAACAGAACGAGAGAATCCTGATATAGATGCTTTTTTGCTTTGGTTTGGCTTTGGCTTATTTGTTTTGCTTGTTTGTTTAGACTCTTTTGAAGAAAGAAAGAGATAACATGAAATTGGGTGAGGGGGTAGGGATGATCTGGAGAGAGTAGTGGAGGGGGAACAAAATGATCAAGATATAGTGTATGGGAAAAAATTAAAAAGAAAAAAAAGAGAAAGAAAAACATTCCAGTTTTAAAAAGAAAAACTCTGGAAGAACCAAGAGCAACCCCACTGAATACCAATCTCACATTGAATACCTGTATCTTTCTGTTGCTGCCTTGTCCCAAAGAAAGGCTGGAAGAAATAATAATAATAATAATAATAATAATAATAATAATAATATAAAGGTGAGAAAGCAAAGGTGAAGGATGAACCACAGAGAAGACTCGGGGTTGTCTGCTGAGTATGCTGCTCCAAAGCCAAAGTCCAATCCAAAAAAGCTTCTGCAAAGGAGAAGAGAGGAGAACAAGGGTGCTGGAGAGGATGGGGAGAACCCTGCTGAAGACGGAGACCAGGCACAGACCACAGAAGGGGCTGTGGGTGCCAGTGCAATGAATTTGGATATCTAAATGTCTGGTGATGGCACAGTTTGAAATATCATTTTCATAAAATTTTATAAAATGCATAAAAAAGAAACATGAATTACAGGGTCTACCTCAGACACACAGATTCAGACACCTTCAAGAGACCCAGGTTTTGTTTGAAGAAAGCCAGCCTCTGAGCCATTACCATCCATGCTAATCTCAGGGAACTACTGCTGTCATCACAGAAGTGGAGAGTAGAAGGCCGAAGTTCTCAATCATGCGTGCAACCGGTATGCCCTGGAGAGCATTGAAGATGTTTTATGCTACCTTTTGTGTTTCTACTTGGCTTTTATTTCATTTTGTAAAGATGTATTTGACGTTTATGTGTATGAGTGTTTTGCATGCATGCATGTGTGTGCACTGTGTGTGTGCCTAGTGCCTGCAGAGGTCAGAAGAGGATGTAGGATCACCTTGGAACTGTCATCACAGGTAGTTTGAGAACCACCATGTGGGTTCTGGGAATCAAAGCTGTGTCCTGTACAAGAGCAGCCAGGCACTCTTAATCAATGAGCCATTTCTCCAGCCCTTTGTTTTGCTTTATTCTTAGAATCAATCTCATTATCAAATACGTCATCACTTTGTGCTTTCTTGAATATCATATTCCTTCTTACAGTTACCAAGACTCATGCTGAGCAATGAGTTCTTGATTGCAAGAGGATTCATTTTTATGGCCGTCTTTTATGTTTTTTCCACCCATTCAACAAACATGAACACAAGTACTGTATTTTGTGCTTTCTTGACCCCAGGAAAAAAAGAAAAGTTTGAGTCTCTGGGAGAAGGATGTGGGTGGTTCTAGGAGAAATTGAGTCTGAAAAGACTTTCTTAAGCCAAGAGGGAATCTATGAGGCAAACAGAGGCACCCTCTTAAGAAAAATATGGACATTGAAGAAGTAAGTGGGGTAAGACACAAAGCCAAGCTGTGAGGAAGGGGAGGTCTGCATGATGCTAAGAAACACAAGTGTAGGCTTTCAGTGTAACTTGACTGGTAGAATGCTTCCCTAGCATGCATGAAGTCCCTTGATTACATTTAGGCATGGTGGCCAATGACATTTAGGCTATCACTCTGGAAGTAGAGTCAGGAAGATCAAGAGTCCAAGTCACCCTCAACCACATAGCAAGTTTGAGGCTAGCCTAAATCTACCTAAGAGCCTGTTTCAATGAAAAGAAATACAAATCCATGGTTATAGACTTAGCCTACCTGAGAGGAATCTTTAATGCCACAGAGCCCTGGATCACACCTGAAGATGCTCAACAACAAAAGATGCCATAAAAACACACTCAAGAAAGCTACATCTGTGACTCACCATGTTTCTTGCATAGTTGAATCCCCTAGGGAAATTTACCTACTCAGATGCCCGCCTTTCACCTTCCAAAATATCTGATTCAACTAGACTGTGTGTGTGACTCAGCACGTGGCAGTTTCAAAACCACCCTAGGTGAATCTACTCTGTAAAGAAGTTTGGAAACACCTACTACATATGCAGAATAGACAGCCCAGAAGAGCACGGCCAAGCAAACGAAGAACAGAAGTAAGCACTGGAATACAGCCGTCCTGAAAGGAAGAAGATCTTGTGCCTCCATAGTAAAGTGGCTCACTGATATCTAGAAAAAAAAAACCAGCTTTGGAGAGACCCGCTCTCACATGTAACCCTATAAATCATTGAAGTTCAAGAGCAAAGAACATACCTCAGGAAGAACATGACAGGAGACTACACCGCCATGAAGAAAACAAATGAAATCCCCACTCACTGTACGTGTGTCATACCCTGTGAGATACCTGGACTCCAATTCATGGAGACAGGACTGAGAGAACGGACAGTGGGGTGTTTGTGTTCAGTCTGTGTGCAAGACAGACAGACTTCGACAGATGTACAGTGGTGATAAGTGCATGGAATTGACTCAACTTTTCAAGATAAATAAAACGCTGTATTTTATGTTGTGTAGGTTTTTGCCACATTTTGAATACAATTTTTCAAAAATGTCATGGGGGAGCTTAAAACTCAAAAGGCATTGTTGGTCAGTGGCCCAACCATTAGGCCTATAGGTTCTCGAATGCGACTGTGTATGAGAAACTTGGGCAAGCTTCGAGGAGCACCACAGCCCTGTTGCTATGCCCAGATGAACTGATTTAATTGGCCTAGAGTGGAGCCCCCAAAAGTGTTTTTAAGTGGTTCCCCAGGTGATTCTAATGTGTAGCTATGGTTGAGAATTGCTGTACTAAAGAACAGTTAATTAAATAATTATCACTAATAACAATTATTGAAAGAAGATGAAAATGAAAATAATAATTTAATAACAATCTGGCTCTAAACTTCCATATTGTATTTACTTCTCAACCAAATGAAAAACAATTAAGTTAGTGTATTATTGAGCATCCTATATAGCTCTGTCTGGGGAGATTCTCAGAGCCCCACAGAACAATCCTAAGAGTGTGGATACTCACATTATTCAGTGGTGGGATTCCGAGATGTCTGTTCCTGGGTAAGGTTTGGAGACCAGCTGAATCAGGGAACAGAGGTCTCCTGGGGTCATCTGGGTGTCCACTTGTGTTAGGCTAGATATGTGATGTAAGTAATGTCCCTATGTGTGCACTACTGTGTCACCCCTGTAACCAAGTGTCCTCATTAGTTTTGGGGTTTGTTTCAACTTGACACACACTAGAATCATCTGGGAAGAGGGAACCTCAACAAAGAAAACACCTTACAAGCTCTCCTAAGGGCCAATCTGAAGGAGGTATTGTCTTGATTCATGATTGGGAAGGTCCAGCCCACTGTGGGCCGGTACTACCCCTGGGTACCATAACAAAGCAGCTGAGCAAGCCATGGAAACAGCATTCCTCCATGGCCTCTGGTGAAGTTCCTGCCTCTAGGTTCCTGATATGACCTCCTTTGTTGGTAGCCTGTAGTCTGTAAGACGTAATAAACCTTTGCCTCCCCACGTAGCTTTTGGTCGGTGTTGTAATCACAACAGAAAAGCAAATCAGAGCACCATGTAAAGCAAGTACAAAACAGAACACAGATGTGTTACCAGGGGCTCATGAATTTTTCTTATTTTTTAAAAAGTTACGTTTATTTGTGTGGTGGGAAGAGATATGAGCCACTGAGCATGTGTTTGATGGTCAGAGGACAACTTGTGGGAGTCAGTTCTTTCCTTCCAGCATGTGTGTCCTGGGGATTGAACTTGTGTCACTGGGCTTGATAGTAAGTGCCCTTATCCACTGAGATTTAAACTTACTTCATAAAAAATAATGGGCTTGAGTAAGATGCTTCTGGCCAATGGGAGCTATTATGTTGAGCATGTTTAAGGTAGGCAAGGGTAAGCTGTAAAGTTCTGCAGATGAGATCCATTAAGTGCAGTTTAGAATCACGACATCTCTCCTCACAAGTTGAGGAGCACATGGGTGTGACAAAATAAAGTCAAAAGTAGATGGACCCGTGATGTTATAAAATAAAGTTGAGATTAAAGCTAAATGAGTATGGACTCCTAAATATTTACTTTATAATTAATAAAGTTAAAATAATCCTGAGCTCAGAAAACAGTAGAAAATTAGATATTATGATTTTCTTCATTTTCCACTATCATTTCATTCTAAATTAAAAAATATATATTGTGACTGTTAATTATGTGTATATGTCTGTGTGCACGTATGCAGAAGAGTGTAATACCCACTGAGGCCACAAGAGGGTGACCAATCCCCTGAGGTGGCATTACAGATAGGTGTAACACATCTAACTGGGTGCTGGGAATAGAACTTGGGTCCTCTGGAAGAGCAGCAAGTACTCTTAACTGTTGAGCCAGCCCTCCAGCCCACTTCCTATCATCATTAAGTCTTTTAAGGGCAACACCTGTGTTTTATTTATTGTGTATTCACAGTGCCACTCTGCCTGCCAAAAAAACATTACCCTCATTTATAAGTGTTGGCTGACTGAATGTATTGACACGATCCAGGGACCCTGATGCAGTTAAGTGATTCATTGCCATAGCCCTCTATTTCCCCACGTATGACATCAGGTGTCATTCCTCTCCTACTTCTATATGTGATTTTTTAAAAATCTTCCTTTTCAAAAGTGTAAGTTGCCTATATTATGCTTCAGAATTAGTGTTAAGCTTATAGGATGTACAGGCACGAGGAATCTCCCATATGAAGTACTTTCTACCAAGAAACTACTTATTAATTCAAAATGCTATAAGGCCTATATTCAGCAAAAGTATAAGTTAGTGTCACTGAAAGAACATTTATGGCACATGGGATCACACCCTGACAGCTCCTTTCAGTCTCATCTCTTGCACAGGGATGACACTATCTTGAAATGATAAGTGAGGCTGAAAGCTCTCAGAGATCAGTGATACTGTCCCAGCAAAGTGGTGTAGATAGCCATGATTAAATAATGACACCCCCCTCCCACATCCAAGATGGAACTGTTAAAATGCCATTCTTTCTCTTCAAATTTTCCTAGTGGTTTGAAAAACAGGTTTTCTTTTTTCTCTTTCTTTCTTCCATTGTTTTGAGACAGTGTCTCAGTAGTCCAGCTAGTCTCAAATTCTCAATTTGCTATATAGATGAGGTTGGCCTTGACCTCCTGCCTCCACTTCTCAAACACTTAAATTATAAATGTCCACTGTGGTGGTTTGAAAGAAAATGGCCCCCAAAGGGAGTGGCACTATTAGAAGATGTGGCTTTGTTGGAGGAAATATGTCACTGTGGGGGTGGGCTTGGAGGTCTCATATATGCTTAAGCCACATCCAGTAAGACAGACCACTTCCTGTTGCCTGCAAGTCAAGATGTAGGACACTCAGCTACTTCTCTAGCCCCGTGTCTGCCTGCACACCACCATGTCCCATTATGATGATAATGGACTTACTCTGAAAATGTAAGCCACCCCAATGAAATGTTTTCCCTTTATAAGAGTTGCTGTGGTCCTGGTGTCTCTTCACAGCAATAGAAACCCTAACTAAGACAGAAGATAATACCAGGGACTGGGGTATTGCTGTGACCATGCTTTTGTTTGGAGGAATTCAGACTTTAGGAGTTTGGGTTAGGAAAGCAGAGGAATGCTTTAAACACTGCTTAAAGAGCCATACACAGTATCCTTGAAAAGGATATCGTGTGTGTGTGTGTGTGTGTGTGTGTGTGCGCGCGCGCATTCCAGTGCACAGATGTGGTTGTCAGGATAACCTCAAGTGCCAGTCCTCAGGCACCTTCCACCTTTTGTTTGAGTTAGGGTCTCTCATTGGTCTGTAACTACCACATGGGCCTGGCTAGCAGACCCTAGTAGCATCCATGGATATGCTTGTTTCTAACTCCTATCTCTCCTTCAAGAGATTTTCAAATACGTGCCACTCTGACAAACTTTTTAATGTGAGTTCTGGGGGTTCTGAACCCAGGTCCTCACACTTCTGGGGCTAATGCTTTGCTAACTGAACCATTTTGCCATCCCTCCCAAAGAATGTTTTAACAGTATACCACAGACCTGAGTCAAGTGTCTCAGGAGCATGAGGCACAGTCATAACTGAGGCCGTCTAGTGTGCTACCACTCCTCCAGAACCACTGCCCACAGGACACTGGGAAAGCACACGTGGAGGCACTAGCAACTGACCGACGTGCACACCCATTTCCCCTCTCCTCCTTCCAGCTCCATGTGTCTCCAAATTAAATCAAACAAACAAAAGAAAAAATAAAAATATCACCCTAACAAGGTCTTATTTAATGCTCCAGACTGCCTCTGATCCATATTGATCAAGCTTCAATTTGAAACTGGAGCCTGCAGCTGTAATTGAGATCAATATAAAGTCTTCATTCAGATAGCTTCTCTCTCTCTCTCTCTCTCTCTCTCTCTCTCTCTCTCTCTCTCTCTGTCTCAGCTAAAAAGCATACACAAATGAGAAAGCCAGATCATTTAAAAATAAAAGAAATCCACCTTTAAAAAGTTATCAGCAGGTATTTATGCTTCTGATAGTTTTAAACATTAGAAGGGATATTTTTTAAGTAAGGAAAGGAAAGGGGTAAAAAACAAACAAAACACCTAAGTTGTGCCCACAACTTTTACTGATTCAACTGAGATTGTAAGAGTTAACTTTTGAATTTCTGTTGTCTGCTTTGTTTTGGTTTCTGCCTTCATAAACCTCCAAACCACCTCTGTGGTAGGTGAACATGACTCTTTACACATATTGAGCTGTAAATGTTCCTCATATAACCAGCATTGTGCAGAGAGGCAAGAAGAGCCAAAAGGAATTAATGCCATAGTCTTCAGTGTCTAGAAATAGGCAATCCTACAAATCAGGGTGCAAGATGGAAATGCACATAAGTAATTATGATATGAAACAAGATATGACATTAAAAATCTGAATAAGTTGGGCATGGTAGAGAATGTCTGTAATCCAAGGACTGAGGGGCAGAGGGGAATTGAGGTAGGAAAATCATGAGTTCAAATCCAGCCAGAGCTATGTAGCAAGACTGTGTCTCAAAAGGGGGCAGGGGAGTCTAAAATGTGAGCCAAATAAAGACCTCAGAGATGTCTTTGGGAATGGAAGAAAGGAAAGGAAACCTTGGGATGGTTTACATTTAATAATGGTATATAAAGACAGTATCTGCCACTTACTGTTTGCTTAAACAAATTTAGTGTGTGTGTGTGTGTGTGTGTGTGTGTGTGTGTGTGTGTGTTTTCTCATCTGTTTAGATGGCAGAGTTCTGTTTAGTTCTTGCTTCACATTCATGAAGCTCTGAGTTTATCAGATATGGTTGACGTGCATCTGTGACATGCGTCCCAACTCAGCAGTTGGGAGGTAGAGGCAGGAGGACCAGAGGTTTAAAATCATCTTAGGCTATGGAGTGAGTTCAAGGCCAGTATGAGTGACAAGAGTCCTGCAGACTCTCAATGGATAAAAAAATAAATAAATAAACAAACACACAAATAAACAACGAAAAGAGAGAAGAGAAAGTGATGGATCCGCATTAGACAGCTGTGGGGAACAGAGCAGGGGATACAGCGGTGACTGAATTAAAGGCAGCAATGATACACCCTGAGGGTGAGAGTCGAGTTTGAAATAAACTATTTAGCTTTTAAAAGGGAAGGCTCTATGAATACTTACAGGAGCCAAAGACCTGGGAAAGGAACCCTGGCCTGGCTGGTAGCAAAATTGGCTAGGTGGGAGGAAGGTGGCCTTGGACATCACACATTTCCTCTGCGTTTTCAGGGACCACCTTGTCAGCCACTGCTTGCAAACAAGTGACTTGGAACTCAGCACCTTAGCATTCATTTTGCCACTGCTGCAGCTCAGGCACTGCTTAGTGGGGACAGGGGGTGGGGACGCGTGTCTCTGCTCCACTGGGCACCTGCTAGGCAGCCTGGAGCCAGGACTGACATCCACTGCAGAGTTCTCCACCCTGGTGTCTGGTGCTGTTGGGTCTCTTGTTGGAACTGGCATCACCCCAGCCTCTTTCCCTGGCCTTGACACATAAGCTCTATGCTTTCTCAAACTTGGTAGCTCAGTTCCCCAGGAAAGCAACATGAGAGCATCTGCATCCCTTCTCTGACCTAGCCTCAAGAATCACTTGGTAAAACTTCCACACGTTCTATTGAAGCCTAGCTTGGTTGCCCTGGAAAGAAAAATGACTCTGTTTCTCTATGGAGGAGTAGTATGTACCTATATTGACAAGTAGCCCTGTAAATACGGTCTGCCACACCTTGTGTACTTTCTGAACAGTGTATAATTGCTAAAGAAAGCTTGGTGCAAGGTATTTGTAACAAGCAAAACATTTACCATGGCCCCAAATGCACTGAGGCATTCTTCCCCTCTCCAAGAACACACAGTTATAAAGGCACAGTCTGGTGAATACCTAAGAAGCCAGTGAAAGTGACCAGTACAGACAGATAAATGAGCTGAGCAGAAAGTGGGCCCAGATGATGTCTACATCAGAGGAGGACAGAGTGAGACCCAGAGACCACTGACAGGGTTGGGGGAAGCTTCCATCTTCACACTTGATGCACAGGCATGAGGACCTTAGTTCAGATCCCCAGGACCCAGGTAAGACCCAGGTGTGGCACTATGTGTCTGTGATAGCAGAGCTAGGGTGTGGCTGAGGAGGATCCCCGGAGTTTGATGATGAAGTAGCCAGTCAGATCAGTGAACTCCAGGCTTAGTGAGAGACCCTGTCCCCCTAAATAAGGTGGAGAGTAGTTGAGAAAACACCTTTTTTCAAACCCTGGCCTCTACTTGCACATGAACACATATGCATGGAATGCATCTACTGGAACACATGTGCATGTCTACATGCATGTGTGCACACACACACATGCACACATGCACACACACACACACACACACACACACACACACGCAACGGGCAATGTCAGACCCAGCTTAAAGAAAGGACCAAGGGACATGGGGCTTTCATAAAGTCAAGGGCTTCACAACATTTAAAAAAAAGAGATAGTCAAAGGGTACCCCATATCACTGGGTGGAAGACAATAGTGGAAATATGGGTGTGTTTTGCTTGCTTTTTTCAGCCGGACAAGGGTCCATAGAGACTGGGAGGGAATATATACTCTGAGTAGCAGGGATTCACTGAAAGATTGCAGAAGAATGAAATGATTTGTGTGCAGCAAGTTTTGAACTAGGGTCTCTATGGTCACAGCTGAGCATTCAGTAGTCAGTCTATTGACATTCAGCTTAACTGCTCCTGCTAAACAGAGCCAGAGGTGGTGAATCAGAATGTTTTACAGTGGGAAAATTATTAGGGATATTTTGAGCACAATTACTATTCTAAGTTAAATTTATTACATCTCTACAAATTGATAAAACATTTAAAATTTCAGGTGAATAAAGCATATATATACCTTACATACCTGAGTAAATATATACATATATTATACATGTATACATATATATATATATATATATATATATATACTGAGATACAGTCCATATATGTACACACACACACATACATAATTGAAAGCATGAATATACTTATAAGTATGTAGAAACTACTGTAAGAAAACACTTCAAACTGAAACCTTAGTGTCCTTGACTGGTTAACGGGTAGTAAACATTTACTCTGGCTCTTTGTGTGTTTTGAATATTGTGCAACTATTGGTTTAGTGACTTAGTAAAAAGTTTCTCTTAAGGTCCACCCTCAAATAACACACCCTCGTGAAGATTGGTCAGACACCTGACCCTTGCTCTCCCTCTCAGCATCCCAGAGCAGAGGTTATGCTCACTCCTTCAAACCCCTTTGGATCTGCTCTCTTGCCTCTTGCTCAGCACCGCTTAGTCACTTCTCCCCAAAGAACACAACCCCCGCAGAGGGGGCCGCACCTCCGCTTCAGTGCCTTGAACATAGTTGGTGTTAACTAGTTATTGAATGGATTCAGAGTGCATTGGAAACCATGTAAAACATTGTCCTGCTTTCATTGATGTTATTCTGATACAAAGCAATGTCGGGAAGAAGGGCTATTTGGTTCACAATTCCAGGTCACAGTCTATTATTTCAGGGAAAGCAAGGCAGGAACTTGAAGTGTTACATCCACAGTCAACGGCAGGGAGAATAAATGAATAGATCCTCACTGGCTTCTCTTAGCTATCTTTCTCCCCTCATATTGTTCAGAACATCCTTCCTAGGGAATGTTGCTGCCCACAATGGGAAGCATCTACATCAATTAACAATCAAGACAATCTCTTTCAGGCTAGTCTGACCAAGGTAATTCTTCACTAAGACTTTCTTCCAGGTGATTCTAGGTTGTGTCAAGTTGACAGTTAAACTTAGCCAGCACAGACATATGTAAGTTGTTTAGCCAATAAGACCGATCAATGATTTCACAATAAAGCAGCGAGGTCATTTTCCAGTGACCAATGATTGTTTATTTTAAATGAAGACAATACAAACAACAATATCCTCAATGCTATTTACCCCTTCCAAGACCTCTGGGAGGACAGCAGTTCCTGTCAACTGCAGCTGGACTCTGATGTGACGCAATCACTACCTTACAGGATTGTTACAAGAGTCAATGCGTGGTGCGTAGGAGCCTAGCACTGAGTAAGGAAATGGCCATTGCTTTATTGTTCTCGGTGATATGTTTAAAGTCTAAGAACTCAATGTAGGATTATCTGACCTTTTTGGCCCCGACTCTTACGTTTCTGCAAGGCCATAATCACCAGTGTGGAAAGAAACCATCTTTCTTTTTGCCTAAGGATTTTGAGTGCTGGTCCACCCTTGAAGCCAAAAAAGGTAGACAGCCTCAGGGTCCTCTGTGATTTCAAATCCAGTAATTCAGTCACTTCTCCACTGACCCTGAACACCATTATGGTCCACAAAACACAATTAGACATTTTGAAAACTGAAGATTATTATCATATATTTAGCATCTTCAAGCCCACAGACTTTCCAGTAACAGATGCCAGATTCCGTACAGCCATTATCCCAATAATAACAGCATCCATTTACCCAATGCAGACTCTGAAATCTACCAGGTAACCTGCATGGACTAGTGCTGCTTAGTTATCACAAACCTCTGGAGGTGGGTGGTAGCATGTTTATTATTTCTCTGTATTCATTCCTGCTTGGTGATAACAAATCGTGCCCAATTTTTGAGCTAGTACATGTAGAGTAAGTCCTGGCTGGCCACACATATCTCCCATGTCTCATTGTCCTTGTTCAGTTCATGTTTAGGCAGGCGTATTGAAGAGACTTTATGGGTGTAACTTCCGACATTCCTAGGAGACACAACCTCACAGCAAACTTCCTAATCCCTGGCTCTTATACTCTTTCAGCCCCTTCTTCAGCAATATTCCCCAAGCCTTAGGTATAAGATTTGCTTTGTAGATATATCACTGGATCTGGGCTCTGCAACTTTGCTTTTGATTGGTTGTGATTTCCTGTAATGGTCTCCGTTGCAAAGAGGTGTTTCCTTGGATGAGTGGTGAGGACCACACTTATCTGTGGGTGTACAGACAAATATTTAGAATGTAGCTAGGGATTATGCTGGTTTAATAAGATGGTTGTTGCTTCTCCTCCAGGATTATGACATCACTAGCCCTGGGGGCTGGCAGCATAGTCTATGAAATGATGCCATCCATATCAGTTAGTGTGGCTAGTCAACCTGACACAGCCTAGAGTCGTTGAGAAAGGAGTTGCCTAGATCAGACTGCCTGAGAGCATGTCTGTGGGGGACTGTTCTGATTGTTAATGGATGTAGCTTACTGTGGGCCACACCATTTCCTAGGAAGGTGGTCCTGAGCTGTATAAGGAAGCTAGATGAGCATGAGCCTGAGTGAGCCAGCAAACAGCACTCCTCCATGGATTATGATTCAAGTTCCTGCCTGACTTCCCTCAGTGTTGAACTGTGACCTGGAAGTATAGGCCAAATATACCATTTCCTCTCCTAAGTTGCTTTATGCTGTGATGTTCATCACAACAGACTCAAACTAGAACAACCCACATTTAGCGTGGATCTTCCCATCCTAGTTAAGTGAACCTAGAAATGTCCTCATAGACATGCCCAGAGTTTTGTCTCCCAGGTGAGTCTAGATCCCATCATTTGGCAATTGATATCAACTATTACACGATGGGGCTGAGAGCAGGATGGGAATTGTTCTCATACCATCAGGACTTGCCTATCTTCTATCAGAATGAAAGGAATCATCAGGAAACCAGAGCCCTGCTGCGGTGGTTAATCTTGGCTGTCAACTTGATTGGATCTGCAATCAACTAAGAGACATATCTCTGGAAGATCTTTGTGGAATTTTCTGGAAGGGTTAACTGAGGAGAGAAGACCCTCCCTGGAGTGAGCAGCACTTTCCACTAGCAGTCTGGGACGTAAACTCCCATGTAGCTGTGGAGAAAACACATTTAGAATGCACAAGGTTTAGGGGCCAAAGTCAAGAGCTTTGTCCCTGTCCCCTCCCTCTCTCTTGCTGCCCTCAGCAGGAACAGGAACGGTAACCATTGGAGAAAAAGCGGTCCGTGGCACAGAGTGGCTAGGCTTGGCTGGTGGCTGTGGCAGTCCCTCTTCTTTGAGGAGGCTGTGGCCGGAAGATCTGCACTTCTCTTGAAAGCTGAAAATTGGGGGTTTCTCTTTTTGTGCAAGCCTCAGGACTGTTTCTGCCACCTGCCAACGGCCAGCCGCCAGCCCCTCTGGGAGCCATTGTTCAGTGCAGAGCAGGGGTGGAGCGAGGAGGGAGCAGCTCTCGCTTTCTCTCTCTCTCTCTCTCTCTTCTTTTTGTCCAGGAGAGCATTTTGTTCCTTCAGCTGTCAAGGCGCCTTTGTGCAGACAGGTCTCTATTCCCAGGGCAGAGGAGGCAGAGACAAGCAGCAGACACTTGGCGCGTTCTCATCACTTCCTTCCCCAGGACACTTGGCTCTCTAGAATCTTGTTTAGGTCGTGTCTTTTATCTCTGAAGTGCCCTGGGTTCTTTTTCCACATTCGTTTTAGCTACAGCGAGGATACAGAAGAGAAACAGAGAAGAGGGGACACAGGCAGGGAAGGAAGTGGCCGTCAACAGTTTGAACATAAAAATAAGCATAACTTCTTTGGTGAGGGTTTCAGTAGTGTTGCCTCTCGGGTTCTTGATAAGTGAAACAGGCAAGGAACCCTAAGCTGTCATTAGAGTCATCAAGAGGAGTCTGACCAATGTCATGTGAACATTTGGAGCCTTTTATTTCACATGCTTTAAAATGTTTTAGGTTCCGTTATCACAGCAGTGGGTACTAGGATTAAAGAGAACAGATTTGAAGCCTGGTAGAGTGCTTGCCTAGAATGCATGAGGTCCTAGGTTCAATCCCCAGTATTTCTGGGAGAAAGGGGGAGTGGATCATGCATGTTTGATACAGAATGCGATGTTGATCTTTGCATTACCCTGTGTCTGTCAATTTTATGGGAATCAACCTAAAAGGTTTCTAATCTGCATTCTTGCAAATGCACAGAATCTACCATCCCCTTAAGCCAGGTCACCTAGGACACATACGCCAAGATGGTGTCAAATGATTCATTGCCAGCTCTGGCCCCTTCCTTAGCTTGCTTAACTCCTTTGACTGGACTGCCATCCACTGTGGTCCTATCATCCTGCAATGAAGCATGATTAAAAAAAAAAAAAAACACATGGGCTGGGGAAATGGCTCGGTGGTGAGACACTTGCCTCACATACTCAAGGACCTGAGTTCCATCCTCAAAACTCACACACACTCCCACATGCTTTCTGTTGCTGTGACAAAATGGCCCAAGCAAAAACAGCTTGGGGAAGGAAGGGGTTTATTAGGCTTACACTTGCAGAGAACAGTCCACCACTAAAAGAAGTCAAGGTAGGAACTCAAGCAGAAACCATGGAGGGATATGGCTGGCTGGCTCGCTGGCTCGCTGGCTCACTGGCTCACCGGCTCATGCTCAGGTAACTTTCTGATATAGCCCATACCTACCTGACTAGAGATGGTGCTGCAGGCAGTGGGGTTGGACCCTCCCACACCAACCACCAATCAAGACAATATCTTACAAATATTGCCAAGGCCAGTCTGATCTGGGCAATTCTTCAGTTGAGGTTCCCTTTTCCCAAATGACTCTAGGTTGTATCAAGTTGACAAGAAAAATAAACCAGCAACCTACTAAAAGGTGAGACTTGTTGATGTGTGTTATACTTAGAGATGGTAACATGGAACAGCTCCCTGGAGGCTCAGGCCAGCTAGCTTGCCACATGGTAAATTCCCAAGTCAATAAAAGACCTTATGGAAGACTCCTGAAGAATAACACTAGACACCCCGCCTATGATTGCCAACCATAGGTACACACACACACACACACACACCACACTCACACACCACAAACTTACACACACCACACACACACACACACTACACACACACCACACACTCACACACACACTACACACACACACACACACACACACACACACACACACACACACACACACACACCATATAACCAACTACACTACAGCTATCAAGGTGGTGCTCTGCTGAAGAATGCTCCAGAGCAATGTGACTCTGATGAGAACAGGGCTCTTCCTCCAAAAACCCTGTTGGTTCTCATCCTTTGGACATACTTTGGTTAGACTAAGATCTGACCGTCCTTGTAGAAGAGCAGGTTGGATAGTTACAGAGCTATCTGGGGCCCAAGTAAGAGAGTCTATAGATTTCGTTGAACTGGCACTTGAAAGAGCATCACTGTTGTGGTCACCAGAAGATATTACATGAGCTCTGACTTTGCCTCACCTTTTCAATCCATTTTGAATATTTAATTTTGCAACTTAAAAAAATTCATGAACCTGTCTAGTTATTTCTAGAACAAGGTAGGCTAAAATAGGCATGCTTATTAAAAGAAAAGAGGGAGCCTACTAATTCCTCAAGAGAAGTGAAGAATTACTCTAGCACTAAACTCTTAAATAAAACCTATGAGAGTGATATTTAGAGGGCATTAGTGATAGGAAGGTCATCACAGATAACTCTTATAACGTGTACAGATGTTATACTCATATGCCTTTTTCCTTCCTAGAAAAAAAAATAAATCTGAAAAATTTTAAGGTCCTGAAAAATGTACAGTGCTCCCCCACAGCAAAATATATAAATAAATCAGGGTATTTCAGATCACTTCCACACTGTGGAGAACTATACAACAATAAAACAGCAACAGATGAGTTAGCTTTTCATGTCAAGGTGAGTGGCTCTGGAGTTCCTGGGTACACATCTCTAGTTGTGTCAGGGGTATTTCCAAAAAGGTTTAACTGGAGAGGGAAGAGCCACCCTGTGTGCTGGCAGAGCCATCCAGGGGCTGGGAACTAAGACTGAACACAAAGGGAAAAAGGAAAACGAGAGCCGAGCACCAGCATCCGTCCGTCTCCGCTTCCTGACTGCTGATGCCATGTGACCCACCGCCCCATACTCCTGGCACCATTGCTGCCCTGCTGTGAAGAACCATGTCATCAAACCATGAATCGCAATTGCAAGTCCTTCTCCCTTCAGCTGCTTTTTGTCAGGTGTGTTGCTATGGCAAAGAGAAAAGGAGCTACAACAATCTATGACTTCCCCAGCAATGCAGAGAAATCCTGTAATCATAAAGCTGGCTGAAACAGACCCCCACAAATGAAGGCTGAGAAGCTCTGCTCACACAAAGCTGTGTGAGAGTCAAGTCAGGCTGAGCCCCTGTCCTGTCAGAAGTGGGGACAGCGGCTTCCTCTGTTGGTGGCGATGACTGGGAGAGTGGGACATGTGCTTTGGAGCTGCTGGATTACTTAGTGTTTTGCATTGGGAACTTGGTCCTGGGTGTGATGGTTCACTTTAAGTGGCAACTTGACGCAATCTAGACACACCTGGGAAGAGGTTCTCAGGGAGCAATTGTCCAGACTAGGTTGGATTGTGGGACATGCCAGTGAGGGACTTTTCTTAATTTGATTAATTGAGAGAGGAAGATCTACTTTGAAAGTGGGGGTAACTGAGGTGGGAAGACACTGTCAGTGTGGGTGGCACCATTTCAAGAGCTAAGCCCTGGACGGAATGAGGAGAGCCAGCTGAACACTGGCATGCATATGTCCATTCTCTGCCCAGGACTCTGGATCTAATCAGCTGCCTCAACTTCTCCACAGTGACAGGGGTGTGAGCTAAAGCACACCTTTCCCCCCAAAGGCTGCTTTTGTTGTTGTATTTTATCACAGAAACCGGAAGGAAATCAGGGTACTTAGACAAATTTACCTTATAAAAACTAATCAGTTTGAGCATTTATCATTTGAGTACTTACTATGATTTGTGGTAGTTCAATAAAAAGTTTTCTAAAAAGGAAAGTGAGGAATACATTAAAGATGTGTCTCAGTCCTGGTACTGACCATAAATCTGATTCAAATGCCAGCTCCAGTTTGTAAAAAGCTGAAGAGCCAAGCCTATTTATTTATGTATTTAGTTAGTAAGCCGGTTATAACTTTAGATGAGAAATCATGTCCCGAATGGCCTTGAACTTGCTGTATAGCCAAAGATGCCCTTGAATTTTTGATGCTTCTGCTTCTGTCCCTTAAGTGCTGGGTTCCAGACAGAGACAACTCTGGATGGCCTATCGGTGCTGGGGCTCAAACATGGACTTCACACAGGAAGCTAAGCAAACATTCCAAATGACCAAGCTATGTCCTCGGCTCCAAAATCCCACTTTAAACTGAGACTAGAGAGATGGCCCTGCAGTTAGAGTTTCATGCTCTTCCAAATGACCCAAGTTTAGTTCCCAGTACCCACACCGGTGGTGGCTCACGACTGCACTACATACACATGGCATGTACACACGCAGACACATACACAAACACACGAAGAAAAATACATTTTGTTTTTCCTGATCAATGATCATATGAACACTAACAACTGTTCCCAAATATTTCATCATGATGTCAATATTGTAAATGAGATGTGCTATTCCATTTTATTTCTATTTTTAAATATAGGTCTCTTCTTTTGGCCTCTCCAAAGCCTTTGCACAAACCCTCTGTACATTCCCATCTTACAAATTATAGATCTATTATTTCCCTAGAAGTAAAAGAGCTATTGATTCAAATGTAGCCTTAAGCTATAGACAATGTCACTAAAAACAATTCCCTCCAGACTCACAGATGTCTCTACCTAATACAGTCACCCCCAGAGGAATTCTTCTGGCCTAGTTATATTCCCCAAGGGTGGGAGGATGGGGAGGGGTAGGGATAGGATCCACAGAATATGCTGACACTGTACTGACTATAGAGCAGGCACCCCATAATAACATCTTTGGATAACACAGAAAATGATTGTGTTCCAAGGATGGGCCATAATGAGAGAGGAGGGGACTGAGAGCCACAGGAGGCACGGTCTTCAATCTCAAAACACATCTGGGGGGGCAGGGCAGGTGTGTGCTTGTTTTCAAAATAACACATATTTCTATGCTGTCTCTGCCTGGGGCTTTTGAGGGGAGGATAAAATTGGAAGAGTTGGAAGAGCCAACCAGATTTAGTAATCTCTTATCTCCCTACAAAGAGTGGCCTGGCCAATATAACTGTGTATGGGACAGATTTGCCATGAAGGGTTTATCAACGTCTCCCCTGAAGGCCCATGCTAGATTATGCTATCACCTTGACAGTATCCTGAATTGCCTAGGAAAGGGACCTGTGAGAGGCTTTTCTCATTAGATTAATTGAGGTGAGAAGACTAAATGTGAGCTCTACCACCCCATGGGCCGGGGTCCCAGACTGAGGAGAAAGTGGGCTGAGCACCAGCGTTCATCTTCCTCTGCCTCCCGCCTGCGGATGGATGCAGTGTGAGCAGCCGCCTCCTGATCCCACCACCATGCTTGCCCTGCTCGAAGCCACACTATTTCCACCATGATGGGATGGTAGCGTCCCCATAGTAACCCGTTCTTCCCTTAAACTGCTTCTCTTTATTTAGTATTTAAAAATTCATGATAGCATTTTAAAGATCGCTTCTTGTCAGGTATTTGAGCACAGCGATGAGAAAAATAAATAATATGAGCCCTCTTGCATGGACAAATAATGGGATGTCTTTTGCCTCACTCTCTGTGTCTGTACAATGGGGATACGTTATCACAAGCACATGCACATAACATTTTAATAGGTAAGTCAACAGGCAAGTGTCTGCACATCTGGGTCAGAGTAGGCCTTACATCCCTCTCCATCTCCAAAGTTCTACCTAGCTCTGACAAAAAAAAAAAAAAAAAAATGAAAAAGCTTACTCAGCCATCCTGAACAGCCATGAAACCCAACCCTTTACACACTTCCTGGAGACAAGAGCCATTCAGTCTAAAGAAAGAGCTCAAAGTTGGAAGGCATCACTCTGTAATCCCTTACAGAACGGTGACACTTGGCTGATTTGTCAAAAACCCTTCTACATACATATCCAACCGCCTTCTCTTAATGAATGTCAGCCTTTTAGAATCAACGGCGCTGACATTACTCTGCAGAGCGAAGACTGACGGCCCAGCTTACAAATTCCCTGACGCCTATATTAGCAAGAAGGCGAGATGAGTTTTCTGTTCGCTGGTCTTGTTCTGCTGTCAAATTCTGGGGGACTAGCATTTCAAGTCCCCCAGAATACATTCGCTTCAAATTAAATTATCTTCCTTTTTGCCAGCCAGGAATAAAATTTTAGAAGAATATTATCAACTAAGTAGATCAGAAAATGTGAGTTTAAGTCTTGCTTCCTGGGTGAAAAGATATTAAAATGAATGATATTCCCTCGACACATGATGTGTTTCAAAGGGTCATCCACTACATCTGTTAAGAATGTCTTTAAAAGGACCTTCGAGTCAAAAGAGGGGAGAAATATGCGATGAGTGGAATTTCCTTCCTGACAGAGACAGCGGGTGCTCTGTGCTTGTAGCAGAACTGTGGTGGCCTGTCTCATCTTGCTTTGGCTTCTCTTTCCAGACACTTTTCAACCATCAACGATGCTGACCATGTTGCACCATGGAACATTTCTTTGGTACACAACAAAACAAAACAAACAAAATTCTCAGTTTACTGGTTTGTACAGAATCTGTTTCCAAATAAATTCCAGCTTTAAAAACAATTCTGATTTCTGGGCCAGTGAAATGGCTCAGTAGTTAAAAGAATGTGTTGTGCCAACCTAAAAACTTGGGGGGCTTGCCCCCCAGGTCCTGTGGCAGAAGGAGATAACCAACTTCCAAAATTTGGCTTCTTCCCCACACACATGCTCTGTGACAGGTACATACACAACCTCCACACACAATAAAGAGGTTTTTAAATCCTAACTCCTTCCCCTAACTTTTGTATGCTCCTTATGTTGGCTGTCCTTCCTAGGCGTGGATGACCACATTCCATATCATTAACACTTACTTTGAGTTCCTTTCAAACACATGCCTAGATATTAAAAAAAAAAAAAAAAAAAACTAAACACAACAACAAAATCCTTGTACCGTCTGGGGAGGTAGCTCAATCTGTAGAGAGGTTGCTCAATATGAAGAAAGCCCTAGGTTCAATCCTCAGCACTGCAGAAAGCTGGTATAATGGTGCACACCTTTAATTCCAGCACTCTAGGAGGCAGGATGATCAGTAGTGTAAAGGTATCCTTGGCTCACATAGCAAGCTTGAAGCCAGGCTGGGCTACACGAGATGCTGTCTCAAAAAGAAAAGGGAATGCCTTGTGATTTTAAAGCCTGTAGTCAGCAGTAGCAGTAAACCTGGAAGCCAGTCTCCTGACACCCTTAACTCTAAGCTGCAGTCACCTGCAGCTGTCCTTGTTGCCTTACTACAAAGCCTTTCTCAGGGAAGCCCAGACCAAGAGTCAGTATGCTTTTTCCATAAAGGTGGAGCTAATAAGTAATTTAGGCTTTGTGGGCTATTTTATTTTTCTTATAACTACCCAACTCTGTAATCCACTATGAGCAATGAGCCTACATATTGCAGACTATTTGTGTAACTATGCAAAGATGTGTTGCATTAGTTTAACTATGTCAAGATGTGTTACATTTGTTTATGTTGTGGGATATTTGTTAAACTATGTAAAGATGTGCTGCATTTGTTTGACAATGTAAAGATGTATTGCTGTTTTGCCTTGCTTGCCTAAGGCACCTGACTGGTCAAATGAAAAGCTGAACAGTTAATAGCTAGGCAAGGGTATAGGTGGAACTTCTAGACAGAGAGAATAAGGAGGTAGAGGAATCTAGGCTCGACAGAGACAGAGGGAGACAAAGAAAGAAAAGGAGAAAACAGGAAGACACCAGAGGCCAGCCAGATAGAGAGAGAGGAAACAGAAAAGTAGGACATACAGAATGAAAGAAAGGTAAAAAGCCCTGAGGCAAAACATAGACGTATAGAAAGAGGTTAAATTTAGTTACAAGGGCTAGTGTGACAAGCCTACGCTAAAGCCAAGCATTCATAATTAATAATAAGTCTCCATGTCTTTATTTGGGAGCTTGTTGGCAACCCAAGGAGAATTCCAACTACTCCTACAAATGGGTGTGGCTGTAACTTTATAAAACAAGCATTAGGTCAGATTTAGACCACATGACACCATGTTTACCTTTGGTCTAGATCATATTCATTTGTATCTTGGTTACATTCATAAAACTTATATTGGCAACATTTCTTCTTATCTCCTGGATTAAGTGTAGATTTGACAAAGTACAGAGCTGCCCTGCCCCACATTTTCAGCCAGTCCATCATCTGCCACAATCCTAACATTGGGTTTTATCTTTAAAACTACCAGAGGAACAATGGCATGAAGGAGGGAGGAATATCTCATCTCCAGGGACTACTAGACACTTAATTCTCTGGGGTAAAAGCAGTTTGGAGAGCTCCACAGATGATGGCATGCATCTCCACGTTTAGAGTAAACTCCACACTCCATGTAATGCTTCACTCATTTCAAACCTACTTAACTCAGTATCCATGTGGACAGGATGCTCCGCTAGGATCTTATTCTAGGAAGTTAAATTCTAGATTAAGATCACCTGAAGTATTTTTCCTGCCCTGGTTAGGAAATATTAAGAAACTCTCCAGGACAAGAAGAATGAGAGGACACGAAGAATCCTTAGGGAGATTTCATCATATTCAAACATGGCCTAATGAGAAATTCCTGTCTTTAAGCCAATCTGTGAAGGCAGCTCCTTCATTGCATAGAACAGTGCCAGAGGAAACACCTTCCTTTACCCACATATGTTTGAAGAGAGTGTTGGGTTCAGTGCCTAGACATGGAGATGCTATTTCAGAAACAGCAGTAATCAGTTTGCTATAGGCCTAGCAACTCAAACTATGTAGATTCCACAGGGTCTGTACACCTGGAAATTATAAGCTGAATGTAATGTTCAAGAGATTTCTATTATCTAATCCAGTCAAGACCAAATCACCATTGAAACAGGCAGAGTTTTGGCCCCAGACTACAGTAAAAAAAAAAAATCATATAACCTTGGGAAGACAGAATGTCTTCCTCTATCAGTGAACTCATACATTTGAGATTATGGTGCTCTGTAGGGTAATTACTTCTGATGTTATATAATCTATCATGTGTGAGTCTGTCCGCTCAAGGAGACAAAACTAACTAACCTAACACAGGTCGATAATACAACAGAAAACTTCAACAGGATCAAGGAAAATGTGAATGAACTTGGAACTCCTCTAAACTAAAATTTTGTGGGGGTTGGGGGGAGGAAGATTTCATGTCTTAGCAAATACAACAACCTCCTTTCTCAGAATCATAACATAAGAAGGCATGGGGAAGTATAAAATGATTGGCATCTCTGTAGCCCACAGAGGAACAGTGAAACAAAATCTTAGAGGAGCATCAGGGACTGGAGTCTGGATGCAAGTTTTGGATTTGAATGACTTGCATCACCTGTGGAATTTTATGGAAATCTGAAAATTATGCACGATTGAGTTCAGCATGGAAATAGTATAATTGGGGTGTGTGAGAGATTAGGTACCTGGCCCAACCAACCTATATGTGGGTCCCAGCTCAGTGCAATTTCAACTATGTGACCTCTGACAAGGCAAACTGCCTGAGCGTTTTCAGGCTCATTTCACAGATGAGGTTTTAATCTAAATGGGAGGGAGATAATCACAGCGCTCACCTAAAGGGTAATTGTGAGAATCCATGGGATAATGAATTTACCAGAAGTGTTTGTCCAGTGCCTACAGAGTGGAGAACACTTACTCCAGACATCTGGTAGACCTTGTGAAATATATACAGACCAAGGTGGAATACATTTAACTAATATTCCCACCACACCAAAAGACCTCGGGATGTCTCTAGATGCTCCCTTAAGGCAGCATGACCTGGCAGTGTTGGATGGTTCCTATTGTTTTTTTTCTGACTGTGGGTTATATTTTGTCATTCATGGTAAAGATTCACAGACAACTAGACTAGATTTGGAATCATCTAGAAGATTGAGGAGGCATACCTGTGGTGTGTGTGTGTGTGTGAGCACTTCCACAGAAGACTAACTCAGCATGGAAAATCCAGTCTGAATATGAGCCACACTATCCCATGAGCTGAGTGCATGAGTAAAATAAACAGTTGTGAGGAGGGGTGTAAGAAAGCCAGCTCAGTGTAAAAATTACTTCTTTTCTCTGACCATTGTCCTCTAAGAGGTAGAAGACTAAATGGACCACAGGTTACCACCACTGGATGCTCTCTCCCCCACAATAGCCCCCAAATAGAAGCCAGATGACTATGGACTGAAAAGCGCTGAAACCATGAGACAAAATAAACTCTTCTCCTCTTAAGTTGTTTCTGACAGGTACTTTTGTCATTGTGACTAGAAGTAACTCATACAGTCTCCAAGATTTTATTGGAGACTTGCTACATTCTAGATGATTTTTCTAATCAATGATAAAAAAAAAATAACCAAGTGAATCAACTAAAAGACTCATTAGAGAGTTTAAAGCACTGGCTTCATGAAGAAGAAATAAAGAATAAGTGAATTCAAAGACAATTCATCTGAAATGACTCCGGAAAACAAAAAGAAAAAAGACCTCCTGGTCATAAATGGCTAATTTGTTATAATCCTTTATGCTTCCGTGGAATCAGTTACAATGTCTTCTCTTTGGTTCTCTTTTTCTTAGTAAAGCTAACTAAAGCTTATTTCCTTGATCTTTTTAATAAAAAAAGAGTTCTGTTGATATTAATTATTAGTTACTTTACTTTATTTCCTTATGGTCTAATCCAGAATCTTTCATTTCTTCTAACTTTGGCTTCACTGTTTTGTTTTGGTTTTTTCTTTTTAGTTTTTTATTTAAAATTTTTCTTCTTTTTCATGTAAATATTTGCTAGTTTTAATAACCATGATTTACTTTATGAGATTATCATTATCTTTATATCCAAGCCAGGAAAAAAAAAAACAGAGGGAAATAAAATCATGGATCAATACCCACTAAGAAAATTGATGCAAAAGTCTTCAATAAAAATTTAACTAACTTAATACAGCCTATTAAAAGTATTACATTGCATGGCCAAGAAGGATTGACCTGTGGCATGCAAGGATGGTCTAACCCCTACTTGTCAGTGGTATACACCACATTAACAAAACACACAGGGCAACATTATGTCATACTAATGAGTGAGAAATTGTGTTTGACAACATTTAACATCATGCTATGATCAAAGAAGAAGTTCAGAAACTAGGAAGAAAAGAGAATTGCCTTCAAACAACAAAGGTCATATATAAAAAGCTTCCGGGTGATACACTCAAAAGTGAAAACCAGAAAGGCTCTAAATGAGGAGCACTGCAGGATGGCTGCTCCCGCAGCCTTCATTCAACATGTCGCTGAAGTTCCTATCAAGATCAATCAGAAGAAGAGGAAGGTACCTCAGTCACGAAGGGGGAAATGAAATGATCCCTGTTCAGATGACAGGATCTGATCTTCCTTTCAGGAAACCCTATAGCTAAAATAAATTCAGTCAAGTTTATTTCAGGAAATATAATCAATACACAAAATCACTCATCTTAGCCAGCAAGATGGCTCAGCAGTTAAAGATGCCTGCTGCAAGAGTTCCATCCCTGGGACACTCATGGTAGAAGAAGAAA
Source organism: Peromyscus aztecus (assembly GCA_902168405.1). Taxonomy (NCBI): domain Eukaryota; kingdom Metazoa; phylum Chordata; class Mammalia; order Rodentia; family Cricetidae; genus Peromyscus; species Peromyscus aztecus. The sequence continues at coordinate 27,341 of CABHPQ010175371.1, forward strand.
ACTGACTCCCACAAGTTGTCCTCTGACTCTCATCCATGCTGTGATACATGTACACCCACACATGCACGCACACAAAGTAAATTAAAGTGTAAAAAGAAGTTTTCAAATCGCTTATCTTTCTATACATCACTACCAAGCAACCTCTAAAAGATATGAAAACACAATTCTATTTTTAATGGAATCAAGAGAATAAGATGTCTGAGAGTATAAAGAGAGTCAGGTAAAATTCTCATATATGGAAAACTGTAAAATATTGAAAATTAATTTATATTAATTTGGTCCTGGGTATTAGAGAATATATAAATACGAATAAGAAAGAAATTAAATAAGAAACAAATACATGGAAATATATCTCTTCTTTTTCCAAATGGCTGGGACCCAAACCTCATGCATGCAAGGCATACTCTCTCCCTGAGCCATGGAAGGACATTCTGGATATATGGACTAGGATATTGTGTGTTGCTGAAATGCTGCTGATACTTAAAGATAACTACACATTCAACACCAACCCTGCCAAAAGGCTAATGATATTTTTATAGGACTAGAAAAATAATCCTAAAAATTATATTCATATCCACAAAGGACATAGGGTTATAAAAACATGTTCAAGCATGTTCAATCAACATATCTTTGGCAATGGTGCCAAGAATATTAAAGAGAGAAAGACAGTTTCTTCAACAGATAGTGTGGAGAAAGTAGATATTTTCATGGAAAAGAATAAAACTGAACCTGAACCCAGGTCTCCCTGTAAGGATCAGCCTATGTTCTTAATCATGGAGACACCTCTCCAGCCACTCTGATTAAACCTTGAGCTCATCAATTTGGCTAGAAAGACTGGCCAGTAAAACCCTGGGGTCCTCCTGTCTCCCCTTCCCCACCACTGCGAATTCAGGAACACACCACTGTCCATTTGAGCGTTTTAGGTGGGTGCTGGGATCTGAACTCAGGGCCTCATGCTTGTATGGCAAGCACTTTACTGACTGAGCCGTCTCCCAGCCTTTTGTTCACTTGCTATCAATACCAAAATCCTTACAAAGCTGACTTCAATTTATTTATACTCCATTCTAACTCTCAAATATAGTATAGATCGCACCCACCCACCCCTCTATACAGTGTGTGCGTGCGGTTTTGTGTGTGTGTGTGTGTGTGTGTGTGTGTGTGTGTGTGTTGGATCCTTTGAGTGATAGACTGTATTAGCTCCTTTGGGGCTTTCATAGTTCTGAGCCCATTGCTCTGGCCCGCTCCCATTTATCTTTAGACACTCTCTTTTACCCACTGTCTCTCTCCACATCACCAAATCTAGCAATCAACTGGTTCAAACTGCTGTGACCACTAGAGGTTCTGGGTGAGTCTTCACCTTGAAAAGACAATTATTTATTCACAGATATTTCAAGGTCATAGGCAGACAGGTAAAAAGCAAGGGGGAATTGTAGTCACCTTGATGAGCCAGAAAAATGGGCATTTGTTGAGAGAACTCTTCCCCAGTTCCCCTCATTCTCCCTGCATTAACAGCTGTGGTTGATCATGGGGTCTGACTCCAAACACTATGGATATCTTCATTCACCCGTAATAAGCCTGGCGATAAGGCTGGTGGGGAACAGAGGGAAACACACTATTTGAGTCCTTCCCTTCCATTTGATTTTCAGCCATCTGCACAAAGTAACCCTGGGCATCTTCCCACAGCGCTCTTACTTTATTTTCTTTCTCCAGTCAGTACTCCAAGTATATAATTTTTTCCTTTTCTCAATTTGTAAAACGGCTCAGTCGCTACGGGAGGGGGGGGGAAGCCACAGTGATTACTAATGGGAGATGCGACTAAAGTCTCAACTGTGAACAGGAGAAAGCCAAGATGACCCGTCATGGAAGTGTCACCGCAAACAACACCACGCCATTCCGAACGAAACACAGAGGGCTGCGTGCCGACAGCCCGAATATATTACCAACTGCATTTTTAACTCCAGAACTCACAAATCTTTGCAAGGAGATTTAGGGGCTTCTCGCTTGATTAAATAGCCCGTGATGGAAGATGCCCTTGTTCCCTCTGTGGCTGCATACAAATGACAGATATTTGCATGGACCAGGGCATCCAAAGCCCTAAGGGGACTGCACATTTTTAAAATAATTCTGCCATTGTTTTTGCATAGTAATTGGAAGTGTACATTCTATCAGATGGGATTCTTATTAGGAGATAAGATGGTGCTCTTGGCTACTGATTCTGTTCATTTAGGGTCACCGGGACTTTAGAAACAGGAAAACTCTGTGTGTGATCTAAATGGGAATGTGCAGTAAATGCTAGCAAGTCCCCAGTCCATGCCGGACTCTGACTCTCAACTTTCATCTCCCTCTCTCCCCAACTTTCTACCATTTATTCAGCCCATTACTGCCACATGAATAAAGAACTTCCTGGTGACCAGGGAGTGACTGGCGTTAAATTAGTCATGTCACAACTGCAAGTAAGCAAATGGCACCCCAGTTACCAGAAGAGGCAGTGTAGTAGTGTTTAGTATGTCAGTGGACTGTTCTCATCTAGGAGTCGGAGGCTGCCCTGCACACACCGTGGGCTCTCAGTGCTCCTGGGCCCTGTAGCCAGGATGGGACGTCACAGGAGAGCCTGTCCATATTCCCCGACTCAGCCTCCCTTCGGTGTCAGTGTGGAAGCTGGCACTTGTCAGAGTCACAGGAAGAGCAGTTAGCCCTCTAGGGAATGGGAAGTTGAAGATGTTGTAAAACTCCTCTAGTATGGATGGGACAAGCAGGCAGCCACATGGGGAAGGACAGGGATCAAGAATCCCTTGTCCATCTGCTACAGGAAGAATGGCTCTCAGCCTTCAACACTGAGGAAGCCAGTTAGAAATTTCTCTGCTCCTCTTCAGACTTTATCAACAGGAAAGGGTGTGTGTGTGTGTGTGTGTGTGTGTGTGTGTGTGTGTACACATGTGTGTATGTGCATGTGTGTGTTTGTGTGAGTATATGTGTGTTCTGTATGTTTACATGTATATGTGGGTGCATAAAACACACATGCACACATATATATACACACACACATACACACACACACACACACACACACACACACACACACACACAACCTACACACACAGAGGCCAGATGAGACACTAGGTCTCTCCCTCTCTGCCTTATTGCCTTGAAATAGGCTCTCTCACTAAGCCTGAAGCTCACCATCTGGCTGGTTCCCAGGATCTGTTTTTACTCTGTAATACTAGGGTGGCAGGCATGTGTGGCCATGCTTGGCTTTTTCATGGGTGATGAGGATCAGTAGGTATACCCTCTTGTTTACAAGGCAAAATGCTCTCACTCGGTAGCCATCTCCAAAGCTCCTGGACCCTGCATTTTCACGAGATTCCCAGGTGACCTCCATGCCAGCATCCTAACCAGAGACCCCACATTTGCTGTCGGTCCTACAAAGGCAGTGCCTGGGTCAACACATGGTGCACAGCGGGCATTCAGAAGTGGGTGCAGTGAACTGAGTGGGAAGGAAGACAAGAAAGGAAAAATCTGCCAATAGTGGAAAATAATTTTGACAAAATGAAAAAGGACGGAGGGGCAGAAAACCCAAAGCAAAAGCTGCCAGGAAGCCACATCTGGCCGGTGGAGCTGGGCTGTGGCCCCACCTGCTGGCCAGAGTTGCAGATGGTTCTCCTTCTCTGTGACCTTCAGGCCCAGGTCTCTGCTCTCCCACATGTGTTACCTGTATCTTAGCCACCCAGGCTTGCGAGCCCTGGTTATCTCTTGCATACAGAACCATCAGGACACTTTGAAGCAGGAATACAAATGGACCAGGGTCACATTCTTACAATGTCTTTAAAACACTGACCTCCTGCTTCAGGTGGATAGGAGGTTCAAGGTTGACTTAAAATTATCAGCCTCCTGGAGTGGGTATATGCCAAGAATTCAACTTTCCTAGAAAGAGAAGAGTCACTCAGGCCAAATGTCAAGGGAATATGAGTCGCTTTCTGGAGAGATTAAAAAATGAACTAAAATTATTGACCACAAACCCTCTTCTGTTCACCAGTATCCCCCACTCTGGCTACATGAAGGAGAACATGGCAGTCATGTATAACCAACAGACTATGAGATGGGTATGCTGAGAGGAGAGTACATCTGTGTAAAAAATCTCTAGGTTGTCTTTGTTTTAAGAAAATCACTGGTTGTAGAGATGGCTCAATGGCTAAGAGGGAGTACTATTCCTGCAGAAGACCCAAGTTTAGTTCCCAGCACCCACATCCAGTAGTCCGCAACCAGTTTCAGGGGATCTGCTTGCCCTCTTCTGGTCTCTATGGGCACTTACACTCGTGTGACACAATTAAAAATAAAAATAAAGATGTAAAGAATAATCACACTTCTGTCAGATTACTTCAAACATCTTACTGTTTCTAAGCTCAGTTGTTACAGGCTCTCAGAAGCTGAGCTATGGTCATGTAGGAAAGGGTTATTGAACTAATCCTTCACACTTACTTTGTGCCTCTCCTACAAGGTCTGACACAGGCCCCACACCTGCCTGATGAGATAGGAACTATACCATCACCTGCTTCCTATGAGAGAGAACTAAGACCGGTGAAGGTAAGCAACATGCCAAGGATGACAGAGGCAATAATCAAAGAGGATGCAGAAAACACAGAATCCGAGCCCAGGGAGGTGTGACCACGGGCCAGGGATCTTAATCACTGGTTACACTACATCTCTCTTATGTCTGTGGGGTAGAGGAAGAAAGGAGGGGGAGAGGAGAGGGAGAGAAAGGGGGAGAGGGAGAGAGTACAAATGTGTATGAGTGCACATACATATACAGATGCGTGTGTGTGTGTGTCCATGTAGAGGTCAGGGGTCAGCCTCAGGTGTTATTCCCCAGGAGTCACCTACCTTGTGTATTGAGACAGACTCTCACTGGGATCTGGGAATCAAGAATTAGGCTACGTTAGCTGGAGCTATCACCATGTTTTAGAAACAGGTTCTCTTTACAGGATCAAAGGCTTGCCAGTTAGGTTGGATGGTAGCCAGCAGCCACAGGGTTGGGATTACAAGTACACACAACTGTATCTAGCTTTTTAAATACGTTCTAGGGTTCGAACTCGGGTTCTGACGCTTGTGGGGCAAGGAGTTTACAAACGGAGCTTTGTCCCTAGCCTCTCCAAGTCTTCTTAATAAGGAAAAAGAAATGTAGAAATCATAAAAGAAATGTAGGTGAGGGAAAACTGACTCCAGAGACACTGAACAAAGGAAATGCTCCCGAGGAGGCTCAAGTTTTAGGAAACCTGTGGCAAGGCTGATGTCTCTTCTGGCTAAGTGGAACAATATTTTAAATCTTTCTTTGTTTGTTTTTGTTTGTTGAGACAGGGTTTCTCTACATAGCTCTGGCTGTCCCGGAACTCACTCCGTAGACCAGGCTGGCCTTGAACTCACAGAGACCCACCTGCTCCTGCCTCTGGAGTGCTGGGATAAAAGACATGCTCCACTACGCCCCTCTAATATTTTAAATTTTAAGTGTTACTTAGCAAGTGGATCTTAGTGATACAGGGGAAGAAAACACTCCTTTTAAAGACATTTAAAATGATTTGTTTATTTTTATTTATTTGTGTGGGTGTTTGGCCTGCATGCATGTCTGTACACCCTATGCATGCCTGGTACCTACAGAAGTCAGAAGAGGGCATCAGCTCCCCTGGAACTGGAGTTACAGACAGTTGTGAGCTGCCCGGTGGGTGCTGGGAACTGGGTCCTCTGGAAGAGCAGCAAGAGCTCTTCACATCTGAGCATCTTTCCAGCCCTGAAAATGCTCTTCTTAAAGAGGGAAATGTGTTAGTTTCCTGTCATAGCATAAGGAGTGGCCACTGTTGGAGAAGTGAAATGGTCTCTAAATTCTGCAAGAGGGCTGGAGAGATGGCTCGGTGTTAAGGGCATTCACTACCCTGAAGAGAGGACCGGAATTCAGAATGGAGTACCTACACTGGGCAGATCACAACTGCCTGTAACTCCAACTCCAGAGGATCAAATCACCTCTTCTGGCTTCTACAGTCACCTGCACTGGCATACTCATTCATATGCACACACATAGACATACCACACACACACACAGAGACCACATACACACAGACTCCCCCC